>JANDJT010000081.1:24788914-24813290 GCA_024331685.1 Stegophilus panzeri | reverse complement strand
CGTTCTTCTTCTTCACCACTTGTGGACCGACTAAAACACTTGCGCGTATTTGCTGCCCCCATCAGGTCCGGAAGAATCGCAACCTCGGTACTTTTGGTAATTTCGTTATAATCGGTACAAACGCTTCTGCAGAAAAACAAGTACCGTCACGATTTAAGAATGTTGGTACCGACTTGGTACTGAAGTATCGGTTCTCGTGACATCCCTAGTCATAATACACGCGTACTGATTAGTACGTACTGTTTCAACGGCTATGCAGTACGTCCTGTCATGGTGTGCGATTTTGGACACAGCCACTATTTCAGTCTGTATTTAACTCATCATTACTCTTGATAAGAGGGTAATTAGTAACAGTGACACTGATACAGAATGTGTATTCAGGTTTATTCTGTCCTATTTATGCAATAAAACCATTAATAGCATTACATTTCCAACAATTGATGTTTTATTTTTATATATATATATAAAAAATATAAAATATTATTTTTATCGTAGGTTGATGCTATCAAAGAGAAAGTTAAAACTTTGGCCATTTTAGAAAGAGAAATCAGCAAGTACATTGAAGAGGACAAAGATAACTACAAGCAGGTACGAGATTCATTTTTCCCATTCTTTTATCTAATGTCACATTCTTTTACTCTTAAATTCTTTTTACTTTTACTTTTTCGTCATTCAGCAAAAAGAGACAGAACTTCAGGAGATAAATGCTCAGCTGACTGATGCTGAGAAACAGCGAGAGAAAATCAACAAGGACATGGGCAATATCCGGCAAGATATAGACACTCAAAAGGTAGAGACTTTCTCCAATCGTCCTCTTTCCAGAAACAAAAAAGAATAGATGTGTTTTTATCCATGTTGCAATGAAATCAGGTTGGGGTTTTTTTTTTGTTTTTGTTTTTTTCCTTCTTCTTTCTTTCTTTAGGTCCAAGAGCGCTGGCTTCAGGATAATCTGACCCTGAGAAAGCGTGTGGAGGAGCTGAAGGAGGTTTCCAAGAGGAGAGAGGTCTTACTGAAGGAGATGGGCAACATGCAAGTCATGGAGCTGCGCAAGTAATTCGCTCTTATTCTTAAGTTTATTGTGTGGATGTAATGTAATTTTTAACATTATAGTGGCTCACATTGCCACAACATTGTGATGCTGTGTGTTGAGACAGCGAGACAAACATGTTTTGCTTCCTCACATTTTAGTTCCCTGTAGTATAACCTGGCTTTTTGGACTGTAGGTGTAAATTTGAGCTGTACTGCAGCCGAGGTATACGAAGTTTAAAAGGTAGTTTAAAAGGAGCGGAGGGAATTAAAGTATGGTCTGTTGGTTTATTTGACAGATTCCAGACTCGTGTCTACATGTTTACAACGTTTCTTGTGTTTTGTCTGACCAGTGAGCGGCGGGAGTTGGAGCGGAAGGTGGAGGACCTGAAGAAGAATCGCAGTGTGGCTTTGGGGCGACAGAAGGGCTTTGAGGAGGAAATCCTGCGTTTTCGAAAGGAACTTCGCGAGGATCAGTACTGTCAGGCTGAAGAGAGATTCCGGGACAAGATGATAATCAAGAGGACCACTGAGCTGGTTATCAAGGATCTGGACATCTACTATAAAGCCTTGGACCAGTAAGTGGTGAATAGTCAGTAATCTATAACAGAAAAGGTTTTACTGCTGAATAACAAACATTACTATTAGATAAGCAATTTAAACATTATATATTTTTATTATTTTTTTTAAGCTTTGCTCACACAGTTGTACTTTTTAACATCTTCCTTTTTGCTTTCTTATTTCTCATTCTCAAAAGACAGAAAATAAGGTTTAGAAGAAAAAGTAAATAAATGCAACTGCTTCAAGTATGAATGCTTTTATGTTAAATAACTCGTTAGCTGATTCACTGCCCAAGTGAAAGCTGTAGTATGCTTTTCCCGGAGGTTCCAGTAATGTGGCTGAAAGCTGCAGCTAATATAATTTAACTCAAGTATGCATTAATACAGACTGATATATTGCAAGAACTTGAACTCTTGGGAGGAGGAGACCTCATGTGGTTATAATCTGTCATCTTCTGATAATGTCTCTGGAGATTAATCATCGTGTTTGCAGGCGAAGAAAAACAGTCTTTGACTCATGTTTCGCCTTTGAGCTGCGGGTTCTCATTGCCTTTGAAGATATTTGAGTCTTGATATTTGTCTAAATGTGAGGTGACTGTTTTTGCTGACGGCTGCTCAGACCGAGCAAAGATGATTTGTTTGTAGATTAACTTTTATGCTCCTGTTTTTCTCTAATTTCTTGGCAAAAAGCTTCAGTGATAGTTAATATAGTATATTTGTCTTTTGATTTGTCATCTACAATAATATCTGCATCGTTTGGATTTGTGGTTGAACAGGGAGAACTTTTTTTTTTTTTTTTTTTAATCGTTGTGAATTGTTTACACTAAAATACTATTGGATGTAAAATGCTGTTGCTCCTCAGATATCTGCTCACCGTCAGTCCCACGGTGGTCTGTTATGAATGGAGGCTGATAAATTATGTGTAGTAGGGTCTTCAGTCAATAATTGTGTATGTAGGTGTACATAAAGAATATACAGTTACAATCAATTATTCAACCTCCATTTCCCCAAACGTAAGCATTTGTAATGAAGTTGCATTTTTAGTTGAATCTGGGAAAACCACTTGAAGCATTCATTGTGTTGAATTAGTTCAGTAATTTGTGTTCATTGCAAACAGCTGAAAGTCTGTAAATTGACAAACCTGATTTACAATGGGGGGGCGTTGAATGAATAATTTTGGTTGCAACTGTATTTAGGCACACACATACACACACTGGAATACCCCTGCTGTAACATGGTTAGTGACCGAGGGCAATGAGTCATCTCTACCTTCTCAGAATAAAATAAAAGCACAAGCTGTGTCCATGATGTCTGTATTCAGAGATCAGATTCACTTTTCACAATAAGCAAACGCTCCTAGAAAAAACAAAAACCCATAAATGAATCTTGTAGACAGTTTAATAAAAAAATAAAAAAAATAAAAAAAATGAATAAATCTGGGGAATTTTATTCCCAGCAATCTAGGAATAAAATGTATGTGAAGCTTGAGGTAGAAGATGAACCTACTGTTATGGTTCATTGATTATTAATGTGATTAATCAGTTAATTGGATTATTTTTAAAATATTTAATAGCTACTACAGAGCTCTTACTTGGGCTTAAAGCGACTAACTGCGAGAGAAGCCTCATTCCTTTAGTCTGCTGTGGTTACATTAATATTCAGGTTTTACAGATTTCTACTGTACGTCAGTACACCACTGTCACTACTGAACAGTGTTCCTGAGGAGGAGAGGGGTGTGGTGTTCTTCCTCCAGGTTGTTTGCTTGCACTGTAACACCAGTGAAGCTGCTGCTGGTGGATTCTGGAGATGAGATGAATAAACGTGGTGATATTCACTGTTTCAGACATGGTTGGTGAATAGCAGTGAGAATACACAGTCTTACTAAGATAGAGAGTCTGAAATGTGTTCAGAGGTTTTTCCTCACAATGTTTATAATTAAATCGTTGGAAATGTCTAAAATATGTAAGTATTGTCTCGGAGCTTAACTCAGAATTTTCTCTAAATGTCATAAGTTCACTCGAAATATGAAACTGAGTGTTGACTGTGTGCTGACTGATCACAGATCTTGTTCAAGGTTTTATCTTGTTTTGTTTTGATCAGTCTAATAAACCACAAGTATAATAAAATATGTAACGCTTCAGCAGATAACATTTTCCTTCAGATCTCTAGCATGCATTCGCTTTATTATGGCCTGAGATCAATATAAAATTCTAGTTTGAATAAAAACTTTTTATTAAGTATTTCCATTTTTAAGTTAATGCATACCTACATTCACTATAGAACTGAACGGATATTGATGCAAACTGCCATCCACTCGTCTAGGCAGCTTTTCTTAACTGCTCGACCCATCACAGTCATGATAGCATCAGTGTGCTTTTTGTGTATCTGTGTGAAGGAAAGACCAAGCTCTGATTTTTTTTGAAGCAATGATTGTGTGGTTGTTTGAATATTTAGTTATTTTTAAGCGTCTATATATCTACGTTTTTGCAGAGCAATCATGAAGTTTCACAGTATGAAGATGGAAGAGATCAACAAAATCGTTCGAGACCTGTGGAGGAGCACGTATCGTGGACAAGGTCTTCTACAACAATATACTTCACTTATTGGAATCTATTTCTGATGCATGGATTAGAAACATCACACTTCATCTGATTAAATTTACAGCTATTTACATAAATATTTCTTTAACCTGAGTGATCTACTTCACATTTAGAAGTTTTACGTTCCAGAAAAGACCTGTTAACGAAAACTCTCCTGTGGAGATCATCCTAACATCTTCTGTATGCGTGATTGTTTCGTCTCAGATATCGAATATATAGAGATCCGCTCTGACATGGATGAAAATGCCACTGCGGGTACGAAGAGACGAGTCTACAACTACAGAGTGGTCATGGTCAAAGGAGACACCGCTTTAGACATGCGCGGACGCTGCAGTGCTGGACAGAAGGTGTCGTTAGACTCTAGTTGAAATCAGTATCTGACATGCTTAAAAGCTTATAAATAGCTAATCCATAGCCTGTTGTTTAAATTTTAATGAAGGAGTACATTAAAGTCACTGTAGATGATTTACTTTACCGTGTGTATTGTTTATACGTTTTCCTCGTGGTGTGATTACACAGGTTTTGGCCTCTCTCATCATCCGGCTGGCTTTGGCAGAGACGTTCTGTTTGAGCTGTGGAATCCTTGCACTAGATGAACCCACTACCAATCTGGACAGAGAGAACATAGAGTCTTTAGCCCATGCCTTGGTGGAGTAAGTGTACATCACATCATCTGTTGCTTCTTTGGGCAGAAATTTTGGTTGATTTGTGTCTCAAATGCATTAGAAAGACCGCGTTTTCTTTGCCACATTACAAATGTAATGTACTTAAACCAATTATTTATGGATGGATTTTTCTCCCTAATTTTTGTCATGGTCGATTTCAAACCACCAGACAAGTCTCCCCTTCATACGACACCTACTAACCGGGTAGAGTGAAGTTTAACATGTGCTTCCTCCGAGACGTGTGAAGCCAACCATCTTTTCCAACCACAGCTCATGCTGCATCATGCGGTGGCGTGACACTCTGAGGAAAAGTGCTGTCCACCCTCTTCTACATACATGAGCTCACAAGATTCACTAGTGTTGCTGTGATTGACCATGGAGAGAGAGTATGCCCCCAGAGAGCACGGCCAATTTTGCTTTCTTGGACGACTTCTTGGATGCTTGTGTCGCTTTTGTTACACCACTCAGGAGCCATAACCATTTTCTTTTTCTTTTTTTATAATCTGCTTAATTTACTTGTTAAAGTTGTTCAGATTCTGAAGCATCAGGAAAGCTATATTATGTAAAGTATAATTTACAAGCTCCAATCCCAAACCCAGATGGGCATTAGGGTTACTGCTGTAACCTGGGAGAATTAAGTTCTCTTGGACTCATGAACATGAATTGCTGTGGCAATGTTGGGATTCAAATCCACGATCCCCTGACAATAGGGCAAACACTTTTCCGCTTGTGTCTCTCAGGATTGTGCAGGTAGGTTATTTGTATTAGGTCTAACATCTATGTACTTTCTTAATGGCAGAATCATCAAGAGTCGTTCTGAGCAGTGTAACTTCCAGCTGCTCATCATCACCCATGATGAAGATTTTGTGGAGCTCCTGGGTCGCTCCAACTATGTGGAGCATTTCTACAGGATCAGCAAGAACCAAGACCAGTGCTCAGTGATCTCCAAGTGCAGCATCAAAAGTCTGAACCTGCGCTAACACATTCAGCATACATCACACATGGGAATGAAGATTTCACGTTGGAACTGGTGAATACAGGTGAAATTGAACCCTAAAAGTTTGTATCCAAAACCAAACAAAACGCATAAGGACTCACTGCTTTGCAACACAACAGACATTATGTTCAGTTTTAGTTTTGAAAAGATTCTTAACTATTTCGGTTACTTTCTCTGTTAACACGTTACTACAAAAAAATGTATTAACTCCCATGTACCAAGTCTGTGAAGCCTGGAGATTCAGAATAGCTGAACATTTTCATACGCAGATCAGTTTGGTATGAGATTCTTGTACTGCTGGTTTGATTTTGGGTTTTTCGTACTTCAGCAAACTGACATTACATACTAGCTCCACAGGTGTGTGTGTGGGGGGGGTGTGGCCATTACAGGGAAAAACACTTGAGAAGTAATGCTATGACATGCTAATTTCACTAGTACAAAAAACAATGAAATTCCACTTCATTCTACTGATGTTTGTTTCCTGGGTTTTATCCCACAGTAAAAATGCAGTCACTTAATAAAATGAACATCTCTGTATGCAACACAACTTTAGTTATTAATTATAACTTTGTTCACCAATAAATGTTTGTGATTTGAAAGAAGAGAAATCTGGATGTTTATTGAATGTTTGGTTCTTATCAAGTGTAAACATAGTGTTGTCCATGTGAAGGTTTTATTACAAACATCAGCAGATTTGTGTATTTTCTTTTAAATTGTTACAAAAATCCAAGTTATTGCTTATTGTAATACTTGGTGTCTTAAAGTAGTGTATTTTAGCCTTTAATTATTTATACTTTAATATAATACAAGACTCCTTTTCATCAATCAGTTGAATTAATTTAACTATGTGGCTACATCTGCTGAAAGAACCCAGTCAGTTCTCACAACCAAACATGGTCAAGGGATTTTAGTCTTTTTCCATCAACTCCCACAGATGCTTCTATCTGAACCATTGCAATCTTTTTTTGCAAATAGTCATTAAACACTCAATTTCCCCTGTTCAGAGAATTTGGAGCATCATAAGCAAATCTCCAAACCTAATCAACCACATCTTTATCAAGACTGCTCTGTTAATCTGAGTTTCCTAGTCTGTACGTAAATGCTTACAGTGCAAAATAACAGCTTCCAAGAAAGTGAGTGCTGATTTATATCCGGCTTTCATGTGCATATATATATATTCACTGGGAGCATGTGTAAGGATTGTGTCTAGATTTAGACTGCAAAAGCAACCTGAAGAATCTGACAGTTAGACTTGACCCAACTTCACCAAACAAGATGAAGGCCGTGATTGTGCTTCTAACTACTGCTGCTGCGCTTGCCTGTGGGGCTCCTCATCCAAATCTGAAGGATATAATATCAGCTGTAAAGTGTCTGCATAAGGAAACCTTGACTACGGTAAGACCTTTAGGCTTGAGTCTAAATTATTGCATGGGGGGGGAAAAATGGAGCCTGTTTGATCACATTAATGGTTTTTTTTTTTTTTGGTTTTTTTTGTGTTTTTTTGTTTTTTTGTTTTTTTTTTTCTCTCCCCCCCTAGGAGAAGTTTGACAAGGTCTTTGTGAAAAACCTTAAAAAGAATGAAATGGACACTTGTGAGGTGAGGCACGCCACACGTGTGGGGTTTTTTTTGTTTGTTTGTTTGTTGGTTTTTTTTGTTTGTTTTTTTTAAATCAAACCCTGATATGTTTTCCATTTAATTTGTTACTTGGTTATTGTATTGTGTGATTTACCAGATGAAGCAGATGAACAAGTGATGTACGCAGATACTGTCGTGTTTCTGCTGGTTTAAAATTGTTTATTCACATTTACATTCATTTCCCAAGATTAATTTCAAGCCTTACCTTTTCCGTTTTCCTGAAGAATCGTTTAAAGATGGCCGAGAGATTCCTAACCATTTATTGTGTTTTTAGGCAGAGTTTTTCTGTCAGGCTGAGAAAGTTCTGTCTGAACAGGAGAAGCTCTTTAACAAAGATCATAAGTGCAATGTTGGTAAACTGGTCAGGAATCTGAAGCAGTACAATAATGAGGTATGTTTTATTGTTTTATAACCTTCACTTGAGTCACTTCATCCTGCTGTATGTCTGTTACAGATAAATTCATTGTTCATTCAGATATCAGAATACTGCATACATTGTGTAGGTTTAAAATATACGGTCTTTAACATAAATTGATGTTTTGGGTTTGTTTTTTCTCTCCAGTCCATCTGCACTATCCCAACAAAAGGAGAAGAAATAATCCTCCGTACTTTCTTAGACGATCTGACGAAATGTGCACAAATGGTCTTCTCCAGTTCATGATGACCAGAGCTCAGCTTTCTAAACAGCTTTTCCTTTAATTTAAGAAATCTCATATTTATATTGGCATGTTGTAAGGCTCTAAATTAATTTATTTTTGTTTTTAATATTTTCAACATTGTCACTTTCACATTTGGAAGGCTTTATTGAGGATTTGAATAAAAATGAGTTCAGACTTTTGTGGACTCCTGCAACTTATTTTTGTAAGAAAATTCAGGTGTAACATTTTAGTGACTGCCGATATTGGTAACAGGCCAGGTATTGGGTAAATATTCACACCCTTTTTTCATTTCATCAGTTTATCAGGTACTTTCCAGGTTCTTGAGAGGACAGCTTGCACAATCAGTAAAATAATGATGACATTTCAAGTAGCATATCTTCAGATAAGTTTGCCAAAAGGTAGCCATGGTTCAGTCTTAAACTGAATTTTCACTTGTGTGTGCAATAAAAAGGATATTAATAATAATAATAATAATAATGTCGACAAATAAATTTAGTTGTTAAGACAAAACATAAGGATGCTTTAATTGGGATTTGATGATTAAGCAATGCATTAGACTAACCATAGTGATACGAATGTCTATGATAATCCAATACCCTCATGCAGTACCCCTGCCAAAAACCCACTGTAGCTAGAAAAGGTTACACGTTCTCATATAGGTCATCCTCATCTAATGAACAGGTGATGCAGCCATTTTGTGGTGTTCCATTATCTCAGCAGTAAATCGTACACAAGACTGCCTCAAAAAAAATTACGAATAAATCATTATAAAAGCATATACATTCATCTTGAAGGTGATAATATGCAGATTTGTTCAACATTTATTTATAGAAAACATTTTATCAAAGCATGCTGAAATCAGTTAACATGTGTGTAAGGCTGAACGTGTATCTACCAGAGGTCGGTGGTAACTCTCATCAGGTGGACATTGATCATAAGGTCATGAGATCAACTCCCAGCTCTGCTACTGCTGGGCCCTTGGGCAAGGCCCTTAATGCTTACCTAAGTTGCTCTGGATAAGGGTGTGTGCCAAATGCCAAAAATCTAATGAGGGTGAATGTGTGTGAGTGTGTTCAGTGGTGCTTGAAAGTTTGTGAACTCCTTAGAATTTTTTTTATATTTCTGCATAAATATGGCCTAAAACATGAGCACATTTACCTTTACGGCATTTGGCAGACACCCTTATCCACAGCGACTTATGTTTATTTTATTTGTACAACTGAGCAGTTGAGGGTTAAGGGCTGTGCTCAAAGGCACAAACTTTCAGGCAGCACTGTATGTGTCTGAGTGTGTACGAGGGTGAATTTGCATCACATCAGTAGAGTTTAATGGTTTGGTTTTTCCACATTAGTGAAGCAGTAGAAATGTTTGCCTCATTGGTGATGTTTATTAAAATGTTACAGTGATGTGTTTTATCATTACATTTTTGTAGATGAATAGAGATGGAACATATAACACTGTATTTATCTGTCAACATACAGATGTATTTGTGAAAAATGTTTTACTAGTGATTTACTAATTCTCTAATCACATTGTTTCCAACATTTAGCCAGCTGTCACAAGTGAGTCATTCACAGTGAACCCATTTATAGCAACCAACAAAAATCATCATCATCATCATCATCATCTCTATCATCATCTCCATCATCATCAGAGACACATCTGGTTGTCCTCTCTGTTCTTTCTCTTTCCGCACTGGACGTTAGCTCGTTGTGTTGCTTCTAGTGCTTGATAAATTATAGAGAGGTTCTGTGTTGGCACGGAGAATAGTGGGTGGGGCAGGTATTTTGGGTATGGCTATAAATGAGGCACTTTCATCCTCATTCTGTCAGTTTCTTAAGATGTAAACAGTACTTTCTCTTTGGCACTATTACAGCAATTTACTCCATTAACAGAACATTTAATTAATTTTTATAGAATATAAGTTATAAATGAAATCATATGGTGTCTGTCTTGGTCTTCACTACAGGTCTCACATTGGCACATAATGAACTTAGATTGTGTTTTTTATTACTTTTTCAGTAATAGCTGAGGCAACATTTTTTTATGTTGCTCTCTCATCCAGCACAACATCGTGTGCACGAACTCTTAACTAATAAATTATTATAAATTGCATTTCAGTCAATTTTTGCAGTGGAAGTCTTACATAAGAGAGTTCTGTAAATGGTGGGAACACTGAAGGAAATCTAATCCAGGCTGTAAACTTAATTCTTCAGTCCAACATGAATAATTCAGCAGCACTCACTAGCCACCTGTCTACTGATAAACCTCCAGATTAACTTACATTTTTTCCTAGAAATTATTATCTAATTTTATCTGTTATAATATGCAGTTCAGTTCATGTTAAATAATTACAGACCAAACTCACCTTGTGTTTAAACCGCACTGCTGGATATTGGTATTACAGTCTGTCCTGCAAGTCCTACATTATTTTACCCCTGCATTGTCTGTCTGTCTGTCATCAAGGGCGTGGCCACACGGGTGACTAGGGGTGACAGATACTACCCAAGAAGTAACCCCTGCCACCCCAACTGCTCCTCAACACTGAGTTCAAACAGGCATAAATCGCTCTCTGAGAGATCTTTAACTCCTGTACAACACACAGAGACGTAATGAATCATTTGTAGAGCAAGGTGATTTAAATAAATTTTAAAGTCTTTTCAACACATGCGCACTGCTAGGGGTTACAGGGTTACCAACTCCGGCTGATGGACCACACAGTGTCCACTGCTTTGAATTAAAAGCACAACAAAGAGCAAACTACAACCGTAACATAATAATAATAATAATAATAATAATAATAATAATGATGATGATGATGATGATGATAATAATAATAGCCTAATTTTCGGCAAATGGATGGGTGAGTTTTTGCATATTATCTGTCTGTTTTTTAAGCAGAAAGCGAAATGCAGATAAATAAGATAGAAGTGAATAAATGTGAATAATGTGTTTCTCTTTAATTCACGGACGAGTTTGCGGACTACTTATTAGTTAACTTAACTAATTAACACTTGTTAATTTAAGAACATTGTTAATGTGAAATTAATTTAATATTTTTGCATTAAGAACCTTTTTCAATAAGCGATGAGTAATGGATCATTTGTAGTTCATAAGTTTAGTTTAAAGTGTGTGTATTTTAAAGTAAAATACACAATTTATAGTCCGTTTATGACATTATTTGTTTTTGCCTCGGAGTCATGTTTAAATAATAATAATTATTATTATAATTATAAAAATAATCATAATAATTATATAAAACAATTTAAATGTTATAATGTGAACCGCTGCTCAAAACAGATTAAAATCAGAAGCTCGTTCTTTTCCGTCTTACCTGTGTGTGTCTCCATTTCTGTCCCAGCAGTGTGTAAGTGTATAACAGCTCTCTGTCTGCTTTTATACCAAACTACTATTAATATTGCATCGCCATGATTTAATAATTTCAAGCCCGTCAGCACAAAGCCGTGAAGAAAATGAATTAAAAGCAACGCAGTGATTTTGAACAAGAGATAAAATAATTCTTTATATATCGTATCTTCGTCTCTTCATCATGTAAACAGTTACATGTTCAGTATTTGTCATTTTTCTTTATTAATAAACCACACAGAAATGTTTAGTGTGCTGCAGATTATTATTAGTAGTAACTCTGATGTTATAGCTCTCTTAATGATTTATATAAATTGTTACTAAATGTTAATGAGCAGCCATGAAAATGATTAATAAACTAAAATCTACAGTGTATTAAAAAGATCAAATCCTCTCTCACTGTTCATGACGCGATAGTGGAAAAAAAAACTCACATTTTCTGTACTTGACTGTAAAAAAAAACAGTTGAATCATTAGACTATAATTAAATATTAGTATAATTCCCTGTACAGGAGACAGAAGGTTGTCACTAAACCGGTATTTCAGTCTTTAGTGGATGTAATTTATTTATACAGATATGTGTGGACACGAGAACTTAGAAAAAAAATTGTTTATTAAATATTCAGTAACACATTTCAAGTGAAATCTCAGGACATTTCTCCGAGTCAGTGAAGGTGGCTACGATTCAATAGCAGCTTTATTTCTGTCGTTCTGTCGCGCAGATCTGCAGATTTTATTTCAGAATCCGTTCAGTGTGGAAGGAAGTTACGTCCATCAGATAACTGCGAAGTTCTGACCAACATTTCATTATAATTTCAAGAATGTTTCTGGCGTTTTACCATCAGCTCATGTACAGGTGCATTAATAGTAAATATTTACACACACTTCTAAACATACTGTGCGATAATACTGAAATAGTGTTAAAGCTACTTTCGCCTTTGAGGCTTCTCTAAAATGAAAAGCGCAATAAAACTGGCATCTTGTTGTTTTAAGACCCACAGAAGTGAAATGCAGAGCTGCAGGTGTCCTGTGACATTACTGTGCAAAATACATTTAGAGAGCGAGAAAATAAAAAGGACTCTTCCGGTGTTCTGGTTCCTGATCAGAACTTGTAGATCCCTGTCACGTGCTTTTAAGTGCTTAATAGTTCCTGTAAATAAGTGTTGATCAGTCAGTGCGCAGCGGAATATTTCATCCTCTTCTGTTTCTGTCTCTGGTTACAGAACCAAACTCTCACCACGTTCTTCTTCAGCTCCAGTTTCTCAGCGATGGCAGCGATTTTTTCTGAAGAAGGCCGGGGCTGAATGGCGAAATAGGCCTCGAGTGAGCGCTTCTCCGGCGCTGCGATGGATGTGCGCTTTCGTTTGCGCTCTCCGTTACCGTTCAGCATCAGGTCTGTGCGCGCGCTCGTGTCTAGGTGCGCCGCCTCGGCCTCGTCCAGCCACGCCTGTAACACCGGCCGTAGCGCAATCATGTTGTTGTGTGAGAGTGTGAGAGACTCGAACCGGCAGATCGTGCTCTGGCTGAGAGAGCCCACTCCCGGGATTTTGAGGTTGGCTAGCGCCGAGCCCACGTCTGCCTGCGTCACGCCGAGTTTGATGCGCCGCTGTTTGAAGCGCTCTGCGAACGCCTCGAGCTCGCGTGGGTCCGAGTCTCCGTCACCGCCGGGAAGCAGGGGAAGGTGAGAGTGCGCGTGCGGGAGACCAGCGTGCCCTGTGGCCTGGTGCAGGTGGCACGCGACGGCCGGAAGGTGATGTTGGTGCGCCAAAGCCGACGGATTCGGTGCCAAGCCGCCAACGGCCAGTGCGGACGACAGGTGCTCGAGCAGCTCGCCCTCCAGCGTCTGGCTCAACTGATGATGATGGTGGTGGTGATGATGATGGGAGGAAGTGGAAGAGATAGATGAGGAGGAAGCGGATGTGGCGCACACGCCGCCGTTCATGGCGTGGTATGGTGTCGCGTGAGGCTTGGCGAGATCGGCGGCCGCCAGAGCTTCTGCGCGCGCCAACAGGCTCTCATCAAATGCGCCGAAGATGTTGGCCTGCAACTGAGAAAACAAACAGGAGAAACGGAGAGATTGAACGGGGGGGGGCTTCGGGAAAGGGGGGGGTGCACACGGGATTCAGGCGTGCACAGTGCACAGGTGGTAAGTCATAAAAATTAATATGAGAGCAGCGGGTTAGCCTGGAGAAGCATGACAGCGCGCGCGCGCGCGAGAGAGAGAGAAGTCGTGCATAAGCAAAAAAGAAAATAAGCGAGCTGGGAAAAACTTCAAACGGGAAGCAACACGCGTGTTTAATTTATATTGTAAAGAATAATGAAGTTTTCAGTTACACGTACCTGCGGTGCAGGCAGACACACCCGCCGCATGGCCTCCGAGCTAGTGTGCACGCCGGAGTACTTGGGCTCGTGCACCGGCGCGTGCACGGAGAAGTACTGCTGCTTGCCGTTCATGGCCGTCAGGTTCTCTCCTCGCGCGCTGGCTCTGAGTTCTCCCACTGTACAGCTCTCTCCATCGCCACCTCCTTCCGGTCACCTGTCCCCAACACACACCTGCTCATCGTCTCACCTTACACACTTCAGGCCTGAGAGTCAGAGAGCAAACAGCACGCGCTCTAAATGCGCACTGAAACTGTCCGTGCTCAAATATTTCAATTTCGGCAGAAAATTCAGTATTAATGTTTATTTTTTAATATAATACTGATTTTAGCTGCAGTTTAGAAGCAAGCGGTTTGTTGGTGTCATTTACTCTCATCTTTCCTCCTGCTGCTGTGATCACTTCAGCTAATTAAAATAAAACAAATAAACCGAATGAAAGTATGAAGCTCAAATTACAGCTGAGGACACGACAGTGAGACGGAAAAAGGTCAGACAGACTTGCGATTTAAAGCGTCTGTAAGTGAAATAAAGCTGCAGTAAGCTGATTACAGTCTGATTTTAAATGTAATTTTTAAAGAACATTCAGCATTAATCATTTGTTTTAACTAGAGATTAAAAGCAGTATTGTAAAATTAATCATTTACTCCTTACAAATGTAATGAATTAAATGTTAATAAATACAAAATCCAAACTATTTTAACCTGACCTTTTGTGTCACTTCATTATTGTGAGTTAGTGACTTTACTTTCGCTGGTCATTTATACACACATTAACCAAAATATTCAACATACACACACGATTTACAATCAATAAATTAACATTAAAACCAATTAATTTAAAAAAAAGGTGTTTATTTAAAATATGAAAAAGTTACATAGGATGTTTTGGTGAGGAACAGTTTCAGTTCAAAGACGTATATAATATTTTTTACATGGCATGCCATGTTTTAATATTTACAATTGCAATCAAAATTTTTCAAACCTCCATTACAAATCAGGTTTATTGTCAAAATGTACCGACTGTCAGCTTTTTGCAATGAACAAATCAAACAAAATCAATTGAAATATTTCGACACAACAAATTCTTCATTTGGTTTCCCCAAATTCAACTGAAAATGCAACTTATAATGATTTCTCCACTCTCAAAATTATAAGCTTCAGCTTCATCACAGACAGCGTGATGTTTTCTCCTAGGATTTCCTGATACTTCAATGAATCCATCCCGCCTTCCACACGCTGCAGGTTTCCAGTGCCAGAGGATGTAAAGCAGCCCCAGAGCATCACCAAGCCACTACCATGCTCGACTGTGGACAGAGTGTTCTTTCTTCATTCTTCTTCCTCCAGATGTACCGCTGATCCATCGTGCCGAAAAGTTCCAGCTTTGTTTCATCGCTCCACAGAACAGAATCCCAAAACGTCTGGGGCTTATTTTTATGATTTTGAGCGACTTTTCTTGTGCTTTTGGGTCAGTAGTGGTGAATGTCTTGGCGTTCTGGCATGGAAACCTTCTGCGTCTAGTACACGCCTTACTGTGCTCATTGAAACCTCAGTGTCTGTTGCCACCAAGTCTTGCTGCAGGTCTTTTGCAGTCACTCGAGGGTTTTTCACAACCTGCTTCTCAGAAATCTGCTTGCAGCCGTTGATAGCTTCCTTTTTCTGCCCCATCCAGGTATTTCATGAATTTTCTACCCCTAGCCAGTTCAGGTATTTCATGTGTTCCAGCTCAAGCACACCTGGTGCAGCTAATGAAGCCCTTGATCAGTTGCATCAGGTGTGCTTGAGACAACACCTGTTCTGCATATTTATGCTGTTTTGAGGGATTCTATTCAGGGGGTTGAATAATTTTGAAACTGGAGAAATCATAAGTTGCATTTTCAGTTGAATTTGGGGAAACCACTTGAAGCATTCATTGTGTTGAACTATTTCAGTGATTTGTTCATTGCAAACAGCTGAAAGTCTATAAATTTTGACAATAAACCTGATTTGTAATGGAGGTTGAATAATTTAGATTGTAACTGTATATTTGAAAAGTGAAAGTTATGTTTATATTCACACATTTCTCAGAGTCTTTATTAACCTGCAAACCTGTGTTATGCTTTTTGACCTTATCTGCCCTTTATATACGATTACTGATGGTGTATACAGTGGCACCTGTCGAGAGGGGGGTATATTAGGCAGCAGGTGAACAGTCGGGTCTGGAAGTTGACGTGTTGGAAGCAGGAAAAATGAGCAAGTGTAAGGATCTGAGTGACTTTGACAAGGGCCAGATTGTGATGTCTAGACGTCTGGGTCAGAGCATCTCCAAAACAGCAGGTGTTGTGGGGGTGTTCCTGATATACAGTGGTTAGTACGTACCAAAAGTTCTCCAAGGAAGGACAACCGGTGAACCAGAGACAGGGTCATGGGCTCCCAAGGCTCAATCATACGCATGTGGAGTGAATGCTAACCCATCTGGTCAGATCCCACAGAAGATCTACTGTAGCACAAACTGCTGAAAAAGTTCATGCTGGCTCTGATAGAAAGGAGTCAGAACACACAGAGCATCACAGCTTGCTGCGTATGGAGCTGTGTAGCTGCAGAGCGATCAGAGTGCTCATGCTGACCCCCTGTACACCACCGAAATCTCCTACAATGGGTCCATGAGCATCAGAACTGGACCATGGAGCAATGGAAGAAGGTGGCCTGGTCTGATGGATCACGTTTTCTTTTACATCATGTGGAGGCCAGGTGTGTGTGTGTGTGTGTGTGTGTGTGTGTGCGTGTGTGTGTGTCGCTTACCTGGGGAAGAGATGGCACCAGGATGCACTATGGGAAGAAGGCGAGCTGATGGAGGAAGTGTGATGCTCTGGGCAATGTTCTGCTGGGAAACCTTGGGTCCTGGTATTCATGTGGATGTTCCTTTGACACGTACCACCTGCCTAAACACTGATCCAGACCGAGTACACCCCTTCATGGTAACGATTTTCCCTAATATCAGTGTCCTCTTTCAGCAGGATAATCCTCCCTAACACACTGCCAACATTGTTCAGGAACGGTTTGAGGAACATGACAAAGAGTTCAAGGTGTTGACTCGGCCTCCAAATTCTATAAATCTTGATCCGATCGAGCGCCTGTAGGATGTGCCGAACAAACAAGTCCGATCCATGGAGGCCCCACTTTGCAGCTTACAGGACCTAAAGGAACTGCTGCTGACGTCTCGGTGCCAGAAACCACAGCACACCTTCAGAGGTCTTGTGGAGTCCATGTCTCAACGGGTCAGAGCTGTTCTGGAGGCACAAGGAGAGAGGGACCTACACAGTATTGGGCGGGTGGTTTTAATGTTATGGCTGATCTGTGTGTGTGTGTGTGTGTGTGTGTGTGTGTGTGTGTGTGTGTATATTTTAAATGTATTCAGGATGTGAAGTTATATGGGGCATTAGCACAGTTTATATTTTAGGTTAATTTGAACACAGTGAGAGAATACAAGATATTAACGACAGTAAAATAAATCCACGCATTTAATCTCTCCAAACAGAACCAGTACATTAGCGGACCTCTAAAATGTCAAATCATGTTCATAAGCAGTGTTCCTAAGATCAGGAAGAGTCAGTTAACAAAGTCGATTGTATTTTTTTGGAGTTGAACTGACATGCAAGTGATGGAAGACGATATTTCTGCCAACCGGAAATGAAGACATGAACACACAGACAAACGGAGTGATGATGCTAATGCACGGCAGCGCTGAGCATGAAACTCGTTCTTTTATCATTTTCACTGTGCACTTGTTCTCTGTATAACAGCTCGATGTGTAGAAAGTGGAGCTCTGCAGTGACACGGCTGCTCCACCTGATCCTGTCCACCTCTTCTGTCCTAACACACTCAATTATTCACGAGCTCTGTGGCAGGCATCCATTACCTCATTGGCATTTTCTTATTCATTATGGAGATTGACACGGGCTTCCTCGGCAAACAATGAAGTTATCTGCAACAATCCAACTATGCCATGATATACACCACACACTTTATGATACAGTTTTTATGGTGACGCCGTGCCCGCTTTCTTCTCTAGATAACATTTCAGCACATGAATATTTCAAAAGGAGAACCTAAAATGGCTCATTCATAGCTCAGCCTTTCATCTTGATTTACAGCGACACGGTTTACACAAGACTCGGTTCTGACTCATCCTTCCAAATTATATACACCTTATACAGGTCAAACACTTCAACTGAAACACTGACAAGTTTACAGAACAACCACACGGGTCATTTATTATTTCAACTAAAAAAAAATGGTCCTTTAGATGTAACATGCTGAAAATGCAAATGTTCGTAGCATAGTTTATTTTAATTGAGAGCTGCTGTTTGTATGCTGAATAGACTTTTGATCTATAAAGTGGAATAAATGATTGGCTTCAATAATAATCAATAAAAATTAATTATGAAAAATCGTCAGGGTATCAGTTACTTAAAATTTGCATACACTTGAGGAGGATGCAGCACACTACAGGAAATGATGTCAGGTGTGTACATGGGGCTTAGGGCTGTTTTGTGACTGATGACTTCTTTCATGGCATTATGAATTCACCCCCACTACCCATAACCTAGTTGTCTCTGCCAAGAGTTTCAGCTTGATCATAGACAGCACTTTTGACCAGACGATGAGCGAAATGTACTTCCAAATCAATGCAGAATAAAACCACAAAATCTTTTATTTGCAAAATAACCACGTCAGTCTCCATCCTGAGAACCTGCAGTCAGAATGGAAACAGAAGTCCTCATAAAATAAGATAATACTTTATTAATCCCCAGATGGAGAAATTAGGGTGTCACAGCAGCAGCAGCAGCAAAAAACAAACAAACAAACAAAAAAAAACCTCATGCACAAACCTTAGAATATAAAAGATCTTCAAACGTTCTGCCTGAAGGAGTGAAAAAATCAATGGGGCAGAAATGTAACGTGCCAGATTTGTAAATTACCAAGTAATTATTTATTAATAACTAAATTGGTTAACACCAAATTGAAACATGAAAATAATCATTAACTTATTCAATTAATAAAACACAGATAACTGATGAATTACAGCCATATAAGCAATGCTGTTTATTTATTTAATATTTTAGGTTTAATACAGAACACATTTTCCTAAATGTCACACTTACTACATGAAAAGATTCAACTCATTTAGATACAGAACTCCATCATTATCATCTACGTTATCATCATCTACGTTACTCAGAGGATTTTATAACATGGTGCTGATTTTAGCTGATTCTTGATTTGTTTTGGTGAGGTGTATCAGGAGTCTGCTGGGTGTTAGATGTGTTATAGCTTTTCTCCACAGAGCAGTCGTGTTCTTCCATTTCCATTCAGATAAAGACTTTACTGGTCTTTCTGAGAGCTGGGAGCTGCAGGCTGAGGGAATGTGGAGTGACGGTGGTTGACATTCTGTCCCATGTGGAAGTCAACTGCGATTGCGTTAAATCGAATAGACTTTGAGTGTTTTCCACTCGGCTTCCCAAAGTAAGAGATGTTTATGCATTATTCATCACCATTTGAATGTCAGTATGAAGCTTCACACTCCAACATCAAACTCAGCAGCACACGGCAGCTTAATATTTTTGTTTTAGCAAATCATTGGTTCTGTCTACCCTCAGAGATAAATTCCTTACTGTCTTAACTACATTCTTTTTTAGTCAAGTTTCTTTGTAGTTATTGAATAATTAAAAGTATTTAATATAACTCAAGATGAACACCTTAAAAATAACCTGAGACTTCAAAGGGTTTAAAAACACATTCAACCATTGTTGTCATTTTCTTCCATTCTTAGGGTTCATACATTTGGTTACCCTAAAAATGAGATCTCAGTTCATAATGTATATATTAGTGATATAAACACACAGTCGGTGTACACTACACAATTAGAAACATTAAATGATACCAAGTGCAAGAGAAATAAAAAGTGTTGATTATCTTCCTCACCAATATTACCTTAAAATGATGCTCAGCAAATGTAGAATACTTAATGAACATCGTTCACCTGAATCAATCACCTGAATACTTGTTTCACTCATAAATTAATAAATTCTCATACAGTTCTGGATTTCAGTTGAAGAGAATTAATGACCAGATCAGATTGCTAGATTTCTCAGTCAGTGTCCGACGTGGCCCACCACTAAACGCCCAGCAGAAACCATCTATGAAGGACGTGAAGGATGCTTTATGGTCAAATGAAAGAGGATTCTTCACTAGCAGCGGTTTCATCAGATCAGCGTGTTCTAATGACAAAACTGAGTTAGTTATATACAGCTTTAACTCTGCTGTAGTCTTCAGACCTCAGCATCTGACCAATTCCCAAATCCATCACATGGTTTCATTGTTCCAGGAAGTTTGTTTCCTTTTGTATTTGCTATGAATGTGACAACGTGACAAATCGTTGAAGCTTGAATCCTAACAGAAGCACAGTCGAGAGATGGTCAGAGCAGAGGGTTTTACTTCACATATTTATTAGTTCAGAAGGACAATGCCCTCAGCTGATTATTAAATATTTCTTGTTATGTTTGTACATAAAGCATGAAGACAAGACATACATAAATGTCTTGTCTTCAGCGCTCAGGAACACATAATTATTTTGGCTTGTTTTTGCAGTCCTACCCTCCAGCTGTGTGTTCACAAGATGCACGCAGGCAGGCATGTTGCCTCTGATGGCCAGAAACAGAAGGGCACTGCCATACTGGGATGATGGGTTCCTGTGTACCTCCACCAAGTAGCACGCCTTCTGGGTCACATCCATCCTCCTCGACTACATTAAAGCACTTGGTCTCATGGTGAACTGAGAACAATCCCTAATACCAAAGCAGACCACACAATTCACTGTTGTGACACTCGATTCTTTGAGAACGCTAGGGACCCTGTCGCCCCAACATGTGGTGGACATCAGCTCTCCGACCGCTCCGTTCAATCGGCTCGATTACGTGCAGTTCCAGCAGTCGATAGGCTGCTTGGGCTTTTATCCACAGCTGCAATGATGAAGCTCTTTAGCAGCTGTAAGAATGAAGGAATCTCAGAACTGTGTTGAGCTCGAGACTAAACCCCAACCTTGTGTCAGTGAGAGAACCACGGGGCTTTAATCAAAAAAGCACATCATGTTAGAACCTGTTGAGTGATGAGGCTGGTTCCTACCCATTCCTCTTACCTGATTGGAGACACCACCACCACCACCACCACCACCATCATCACCACCATCATCATCATATCCTGACCAACAGCAGAGTGACAGTCAAAAAGCATGAAAGAACACACTGGACAACATTTTCAGAAGGTTATTTTTGGAATGGATTATCAAATCTTTTTTTCTTCTTCTTTTTCCTCTTTTTTTTTTTTTTTTTTTTTTTTAGTGGTTGTACTATTCATATTTGAGCCAATTTAACTTTTTTTTTTTTTTTATTCTTGGATTGATTTCCCCCATTCCTTTGCCTTTATTAATAAGTAACTGTGAGTGTTTGAAATCCATTTTTACAAGCAGAAAAAAAAAGGAAAAATACATCTATCAAGCCTCAAATATATAAACAATAATAAAGTTCAAATCCAGTTTACAGTAAACGTTTTACACAACCATGGTGTAGGAGCACAGTTACGCAAACAAACAATAAAGATCTTTATCATGTGTCTTAAAATTTAACTGACAATCCTAAATCTGTGAGACTTTCCAAAAGCAAAATAGAAGATTTCACTTCTAATACCTAAATTTCCTAATCTCTATATGCAGCAATTTTTTATTTTACAAGTTTAAAAAAAAACAAACAAACAAAAAAAAAACCTAAGCACTCTTGCGAGTGAACGATCTGAACTTTGTGCCATTCGTTCTAATGGCTAAAATAATTACGCAAACAGTCATTACTATTGCAACCATTTACAAAATGTACAAAAAAAATAATCAGAAATCTTGTAAAAAGTTAGCTGTCCGTGGTTAGAGTAAGGCAAAAAAAAAAAAAAAAAAAAAAAAAAAAGATATACAAATCGAATTGTTAACACTTAAAACACCGGTTACATTTTCTTTGCAAAGAATAATATTATCTTTTACACTGCAATCCAAAGCTCTTTTTGGTTTCAGATGAATAAATACAACTCAGTGGGAAAGACAAAAGTGAACATGTTCTCTCTCTCTCTCTCTCTCTCACATACACACACACACACACACACACACACCCTACCGAGATCATATTTACATCAAGTGACACCACAAATCTGGAAGATAGAGGAATAACAATAAAAGTGTTAGGGTAATATCGGACTACCTCTCTACCCCACTGTGAGGTGTGTTTTTGGGCAGAAATCTTCACAGTAGTCACAGAAGTATTACTGATGTCAGCTCAATCACAGTGAAACAATATTCAATTAAAGTTAATTCCATTTCTGTCTCAGCAATATTGAGAGTTTAAATGACGCTGAGGGTTTAGAATAAAACTAACGTGTTCCTTCTAAATACCTCACATTCATCTAGACCATCCCTCACCGAGCATCTGTCCATCACACTGTCGTCCTCTTCTCTTAAACTCTAAAAATACTGGAATCCAGTTTTGAAAACAAAATGATTTACGGACTCAAATAAGCTTCTTAAAAAGGCTTAACTTTACACAATGAAAAAGAGTAATAACGTCTCATCGCCTCCATGAGCGACTCTCATAATCATCATCTTCATCATCATCTTCCTCTTCTTCCTCCGGCAGCAAGAAAGGGCTCACTGACTCCTGCAAAAACAACAGCAATCCAGCATTAGTATTATTATTATTATTATTATTATTATTATTATTATTAGGCACTTGTACTAAAAAAAAATATAGCTTTTCCAGGTGCACTCGTGGCTCTGGTGGTGTTTAGAGCCCTGATACACACACACAGTTGAATAAATGGCATTGAAGGTTTAACGGTTTCAGTGAGTTACCTGCCTGTGTGTGTGTGTGTGTGTGTGTGTGTGTGTTATGATCGAGTCTTACCGCATTAATCTCTTCCTTTGACTCCTCTTCTTCAGGCTCAGTGGTGACAGACGGGGTTTTGGGTTTGTACCAGGAGATTTGTAGAATCCGCCCTTTGAATTTCGCCCCTTGATTTGCAGCCTGTAAATAAACAAAATGTAATGCTTCATTAATAAAAATTAACGTGTAAAAGCATTTATTAAACAGATTCACGTAACCAATTGAGCATTACACATGTTAATCTAACGATATAATCCCTAAATAAATCATGCGTGAGTAAAAAGAGGAACAGTGACATTACATTCTCCGCTTCACTGCGAGTTTTGAAGGTCATCACTACGCTGGTAGCGTCCTGGTCACGAAGCTCCTCGACCTCTCCGAATTTCTGAGAGACGAAAGCAGGTGTGATTAACGATGGAAGTCAACTCGTATTCTCTCATCCACCTAAAGCTGTGCTTCTCACCACAAAGTGCGGCATCAGCTCTTCCTTCTCCTCCTGCGTGACTCCCAGGATGGCGAGGGTGCGAGGACGGTGATCTACTACCATGTGGCCGGGAGCTCCTCTGCCTCTTCCACTCCTCCCTCTGCCTCGGCCCCGGCCTCGACTCGCGCTCGGTAGCAGCTTAGCTCGGCCTCCAGATAACAACCCTAACCGCTTCGCCTGCGGGAGAGGACATGGGGAATAAGAAAAGACTTCTTGATGGTACACGGAGAGGAAAATGAGGTGCCACAGAACGTGTGATTTAGGTGGATTAGAGCTGAAGTGTACGTGAGGGTCGACGTGCCCATGACGTGAGGGTGTAATAGAAGCTGAAGCTGTGCAGCGATCAAGTTCTCAATCACCACAGATTCCTCATCATGTCCATCTTATAAAAGTTACATTTTGGAGGGCACAGCAGCGCGAGGGCACAGCAGCGCAAGAGTAAAACAGCGCGAGGGCACAGCAGCGCGAGAGTAAAGCAGCGCGAGAGTAAAACAGCGCCAGAGTAAAGCAGCGCCAGAGTAAAGCAGCGCCAGAGTAAAACAGCGCCAGAGTAAAACAGCGCCAGAGTAAAACAGCGCCAGAGTAAAACAGCGCCAGAGTAAAGCAGCGCCAGAGTAAAGCAGCGCGAGAATCTTGTTTATGCTCCAAACTCAGAAAATAATTTTCAGTCAGGTGTTTCTGTATCTTTACCTCTAGGTGAAGTGTTATTTAAACCCTACTGAGATCAGTGAGGTGTTTAGCATGGTAGATAACAAGTGGGTGACAAGATGGCGGCTCACCTCAACCTGCAGCTGACCCAGTCTCCTCTTCAGGTCTGTAGTGTCCTCTCCTGTGGTCAACTTTTTGTGGAAGTCCAACTCTGCATCCAGCAGCTCCTTCTGTGCCTTCACATCAAAATAACTTAAGTGTTTATAATAACTCAACTCTCTCAGATCTTAACTGTGATATGGACATACAAACATCCAGTAATAATTCCACAGTCTCCCCCCCCCCATCTCTCTCTCTCTCACTCTCTCTCTCACTCTCTCTCTCACTCTCTCTCTCACTCTCT
>JANDJT010000081.1:24766836-24787606 GCA_024331685.1 Stegophilus panzeri | reverse complement strand
AACACGCGCACCCCGTCAACACGCGCACACTCGCACCCCACCAACACGCGCACCCCACCAACACGCGCACCCGCGCACCCCGCCAACACGCGCACTCACACACCGCCAACACAATAAAGACTCAGGAACAGAATTATTTTGTAAACCCAATCAGAATGAACCAAATGACACAAACATTGAACAAGTAAACTATTTGCCCTGTTGATTATTTGCCCCTGAACACACAGTGCAGCTCGGCATATTATCTGAACACGGTCACTGATCCAACACTGAGAAACACCTTGATGAAGTAGAGACTCAGCGCTGCTTGGCCATGGAGACGGCGACACAGACAGTCCTGCTGCCCCGAGAGCAGAGACTGTACCAGTGTACACTAAATATAACAGAGACAGATCTGCAATTCCTCACTGAATTCACTAAATATAACCACATTCTAACCAATAACAACAAACTCATCCCCAACTTTAACTTCCTCTCTCACACACACACACACACTGCCCCACCTACTGGGGAGCAGAGAGAGAGCTGCACGCACACACACACACACCTGCGACCAGGTGAGCGACAGGGATGTTTATTTATATGTATGTATACATAAATATACATATGTAATGGGTATTTTTTTTTCTTTCTTTCTTTTTTTTCCCCCTTTCAGGGTTCTATGAGCCTCGGTACTAGTGTTTCTGACCATAGTGTTGAATGTGTGTACATCCATTTCTACTATTTATTTCTGCAGTTATTTTCTCATTTGTCTGTACAAATGGGGGGGTGAGAGAGAGAGAGAGACAGAGTGAGAGAGAGAGGGAAAAGAAAGAGAGAGAGAGAGAGAGAGAGAAACCATCTTACTTTTTGATACTCTATCTGTTTTTCCAGCATCTCTCGTTTCTTTTTCCTCATATCCTGCTGCAGCTTCAGCGCCTCCTAAAGGAGGACAGAGAGGAGAAGATTAAAGCATCTGAAACAGGAAGTCATACCTCCGCTCTTGCCATACACCGCTAAAGGAAACACTCACATGCTTCTTTTTCAGAACATCCTGATCCTCGAGGGCTTTGGCCGTTTTCCCCAGAGCCTTTGGGAGAAGTTTAAACGCTGTGCGTGAGTAAAGTCCTTTCTGTAGTGCAGAAGCTGGAGCAACTGCCTTTAAACATAAAACACATCACACACACATTTATATCAAACCTTCAGGACACACAGCACACAGGCTCCATCACAGTGAACATGCAGAATGTGAGAAATGTAGTTTTACTGTCAGTGTGTGGCATCTATAGTATCTTCATGTCTCTTACCGATGAGGACTCTGGAGCTGGACTGAGCGGGTCGAGACTGGCTGCAGGTCCGGTTCCGGAGCTACTCTGCTGTTTTGGGAAGCTCTTATTCAGCACATAGGACCCGGGTGTGTGTGGCTTATTAATGACCTGAAGATAAAGAAATCAGGCAGCTTTATTCTCCATTTTAAAAAACACTAAACATATAGAAATACACTTTTGAACAAAGAAACTTCAAACACTTTATTTATTTGAATATAATACTGTAAGAAGACAAATAAAAACAAGGTGAGATGAGGTGCTGATTTTACGAAGCACTTTAAGGTATTTCTTTGTAACAGAATTCAGTAAATTATAGAGCAATTCTCCCTCCCTCCATCTCATACACACCCACACAATACCACTCCCTTTTGCCCTGCTGACCTTATGGACAGGGGGTATCTGTGTGCTGAGGCTAGTGCTCTGGTTGGTGTTCTGCTCCTGGTTCTGCGTCATGTTCTCTCTGTGCCAGTACACTCTGATAAAGCGGTTATTGAGCACCGCCTCGGTGCTGGAGATCGCCCTCCGCGCCTCCTCGTTGGCCGTGTACTGGATCAGAGCCGCCTCCGGGTCGCCACCAAACACCACCTGACCCAACACCATGCGCGCACACACACACACACACACACACACACACTCTTCACGTTAACATGACAGCAGTAAAGACGATCACAATGCACTACCTGTGGTCTAGAGCAGTGGATCTGGGAAACCCCAGAGGTCTGTGAATCATAACGATTAAATCACATCATCAAAAAACACAGTTATCAAAGCTGCTATATTTATTACTGCGTTCTTGCAGCTTTTGTCTTGTTTGAATGGATTTAATCCAAACAAGTCACCTATAACCAATGTCCACTTGTGTGTCAGGAATGAAACTGTACTGGAGGAAGTAAAGTTGTTTAGCAGGTTAAACATGCACCTGGATATTCACGATGGTCCCAAACTTGCTGAAATGTTCGTTTAGTTTGGTGATGTTGTTGAGATCTCGGGGAATTCTGCGGACTTCCAGTTTGGTGTTGACGTAGTGGTTCTTCTTGGGGAAGGCCGGCTTGTGCTGATTGCTGAAATTTTGCCTATGGAATAAAAAAAACAAACAAATAAGAGAAACAAAATGAAAACATAACTAAGCGTATCGAAAGCAGTAAATAGTATAAATTGTGTTTGAACATGAGCTGAAACAAACACACACTGAACTGTTCCAGTCTGAAATATTACAAAATAATTTATTTGCAAACTATTCAACATAATTTCCTCCATGTTAAAGAATGTCTAAGGCGTTTTTGAACATGGCTGTTAAGCTCATGGTGTAGAACACACACACACACCCACCCCCACACACCCTTATCCCTTCCTGGGCCTCAGTGTGATCTGGCATTTGCTCCAGCCATGAACCACAGAGTCTCATTTGAAGAATTAGGTTTCGTTCTTGGTGAAGGATCTCATTAGTGAGATCGGACCGTGTGGTTCACGGCTGGAACAAACACGTGTAGAAACAGAAGCCCTGAAGGGATCGGGTTGAGTAGACTTTTTCTCTGTAAGCAGATAAAGTGACTAGAAAATTGCTGTTTTACATGAAACAACACATACTACTACTACAATAATAATAATAATAATAATAATAATAATAATAATAATAATTATTATTAATAACCTAAAAACACGGATGTGGCAAGTGATGGAGGAGAGAATGTTATCCAGCGTCACGCAATTGACTTCTTTACTCTAATTTTAAAATATTTACTTGTCTGTCCAGGGCTTTTTGGCCTGAGGCCCGTCTGCAGACTCCAGTGATCTCTTCCTGCTGTCGAGCTCCATGCCGTGTCTCACCTCACCGCTCGAGGCGTTGGTTATCGATGGCTCAGTCTGGATTACTATATTAGCAGCTAAACAGACACAAAATTATGACTTTTTTTTTTTATACAGTTAGTACATTTTAACAGAGCTGTGTGTATACTCAGAGATGTACAGTGTGTGTAAGGGAATGTTTCAGAACAGTTACTTTATCAGTCCAGTTCAAAATGTATTAAAAAAAACAATCAGACACAGAAAAGAGAACTGCGGGATACCTCGGGAGCTCTGTGTGTCTCCTGACGTGAGACCGATCAAGTTGGGTCTCTGGGTCTGAATGCGAGGAATAAACTGTCGGTACTGAGCTCGGCCCGTCCCAGTGATGGCCGGAGATTCTGGATTATATGCTTCAGGATCGTAGCTGTCTGTGGAGTCAAACAAAAATAAGCCAATTGATTAATTAATGATGTCTACTACTTGTACATCAACAGTTTTCAATTCAGCTTTAAATTAATATTTTAAAAAATGCTGTTTGATATAGCCTTAAAACTAAAGCTAACATGCTCCAACACCACCTACTGGTCAAAGCCTGTAATTACACTATTTACAGTCAACATATAAACATATAAACTATACAGTATGTACAGACATACGTATACACACACACACACTCCCCCTGCAGCATGAAAGCTTAGTCTGCTCCATTAATTTTATGCATTTATAATTTATGTAATTTATATAATTTTGAGCAATCCAACACGTCACATCTGTGTGCTTTTGTGATGCTAGTTTAGCAGCACTACATGAACTGGGACAAAACACTGGGGGTCTTATTATAATGATGTAAATGAGTGCCCCCCCCGAAAGACCGTTACAGCAAAAAGATCATTAAATGGCCAAGTGAGTATTACACTGAACTCTCTCTCTCTATCGAGAGTAATGGACATTTATATGAGTTTCATATAAACTACAAAATGTGGGAAAAAAAAACAACTTTAGCACACTGTAGTACAATGTCATTAAATACTAAACACACACACACACACACATATATTACACACACTTTTTTTAAAAATCTATTACTGAATGACACCTTCTATGCATTAATTGTTACATTTAATGTTGTGGAACATCCAAATGACAAGTTAGTTTTCTCTCTCTCAAAGCTAATAAGCCAAAAATAAATAAATAAATAAATAAATAAATAACAAATAAATAAATAAATAACAAACAACTTGTCATGTTAGTGAGAAACAGTACAGAAGTGTAAACTCCTCTGTCCTGAAGATGTTGAAAACTTAAAGTTACAGCTTCACCTCTGACTGTTACACAGTGCTGACACTGGAGACTCCTTCCAGAAAACATATCATGTTTTTCTTTGTTTAACACAGATTTTTTAAATTCAGTTTATTATTAGAGTTAGATTATGTGGAGTGTCCGCTGTACACGTCCCTGTGAACGAGTTGTTACCATAGAACGATAACGTATTAGATCGAGCGCATTAAAATAAACCTGTGATTGAGGTCACAGCTGGAACGACTGTCCGAGCTGCTGTTACAGAAAATTAATCAACTCTTTCTGATCTGAGAAATCAACTGTGCCGAGGTGTAAAATAGTTTAGCCTGTGAAGAAATTCTTGCTAGTTTGTTGTTAAAGTTGTAGCTCCAGGTCAAAGTGAGGTAATAACCTTTCCTACCCGAGTGTCCACAACAGGAGCTACCCGAATTCTGTCTAAATGACCTTTTAAAAGCTGAAAGTTAAAACCACTGCAGAGGATGAAAAGAGACGGCGGCAGCGGCTTACATTCAGACAGAGTGTACTGAGGATGTAGAGAAGCAGAAGAAATAGCAGAGGAAGAAGAAGGAGGAGGTGGAGGAGGAGGAGGTGGAGGTGGGTTTACTCCGGGCGGAGCCAGAGGGGAGGAGGTACTCGTCCGTGCATGGGGCGGAGTCTCTATCCCACTGGATGGGATTAGAGGTGGTCCTAAACGGGACAAAATGGTAAACTGCATCACATTTCTCTTCAGTACAGTAGTGTGCGCTGCAGCTGAAGAGTTTGTTGAAGACATAATAAATGCTGGTGTTTCTGCAATATTCCAAAAGTATTATGCCAATAAAAAAAACAAAAAAACAACTATGTTGTGTACGTCAGCGTGACCCTCAGTTCAACATTACACACGACCCGACTTTAACTCATCAAACTTCATCACGCGCCAACAAAAGAAGTCCGAGATTTAGCACATAACGTATGCTAACGTGTGTGTAACGGGATCGATTGTGCAAAATGTGTGAATAAAGTCATGTGTAAAGGAGGAGAAGGAAAATAAATGCGTGTTTGTTCTTGATAACTGCGGAGAGCTCAGATCTGTGAAATACCAGAGAACAATACAAAGACAGAATAAATATCCAATATCTAATAAGAAATCAACATTTTTATTTTGAAATCTGTTTTTTGGTCGTAAATCACTGGCACATGGAACTGCTGCTCCTGTAAACCTCCAGTGTGACATTATACATTTATACACTTACATCTTTAGTGAGTTTAACTGCAGAAGGATCATGCTACGCTACACTACGCTAAGCTACGCACCACAGCAGCGTCAGAACAAATTGGACTGAGAATTTTAGGACAGTTAATCTTCTATGTCTGAAGACAAATGCCCAATTTAATAATAGATGTTTATCAGCACGAACACTAGAACTAAAACAGCAAAAAAGAAAAAGGATTTCACTGTGATTGTGTGTTAGCTTTGTTCCTGAATAACAGGTAAGGTAGTTATTTGTTGTATAATTTGGTGTAAAGTGAGTGAATGAAAATCGATGGTGTTGTGGAGTGTGTATCATTAGCCAGTTGTGAAGTTGTTTAGCGAGGGAGTTGTTACGTTAGCCTGCTGGTGATGGGAGATGTTCTGTGGTGAAACAGTTCAGCAGCACAGCCGAGAGGTTCGGCTCTTTCACCTGGTGCTCAGTAACCGTGACAGGTACACATCACAAGTTCTGGGTCACTCGGGTCAGCGTACCCAACTGCATACTACCGTACTGAACAGTACGTCAGTACACCATTACACTACGTCATTACCGTTAACATCACTTGGGTCCAAAACGTTATTAAACGAAACAAAAATTTACATCAAGGTAAATATCAGCAACATTTTCCTGGATACGTAAACAGAGACAAACTGAAACGTAAAAAGTCTGATACAATTATAAAATTTCTTCAAGAAACTTCTTAAAAAGAAAGAACTAAAGAAACTAATTCCAGAACCAATCCAGTACCTGTGAACTCACCTGCCATGGGGTAGATGCCTGGAGGCGGGGGCTGTCCATGGGGAGGTATCGGCATGGGCATGATGGGGAGGGGCTCGGGCATGGGGGGCATGGGAGGGGGNNNACGTGCGGGGGGCATGCCAGGGGGAGGGAAGGGAATCATGGTGGGCAGGGCGACGTCGTCCACGATCAGAGGGTCATTGCCATGGTCGAAAGGACAAAGGTCACCACGGACACAGAATCCTTTCTCTGGAGGAAAAATTTTTTTATAAATTTAAAGGTTGGTTTTACAGGTAAGGAAATTTAATTATTCATATATTAACTGAATATCAAAACTAACAATATATATATATTTGAAAAAAAAAACCCTGATGTAAACTTTAACAGCTAACTCACGTGCAACAGAACGGTGTAGATTTTAGACTACGCTTACATTACAGATTAAAAACACAATAACGTCTACAGTGCGTGTTTAACGAGCTCAGCGTCTAGCGATTATTCCTCCACACGCCCTACTTAGACAATCTCATTCCCTCATCAGATCATTTCAGTCGTCTCCCAGCGGTGGGAAGAAGCTCCTGAGAGACCGCAGGGTAAATATACACACTACTGTTTTAGTCAAATCCCTCTGAACCCAGCGCTGACTGAGATGCGGCCCTGGAGGAATTCCCACCACAAAAACCTTCAGCAGCGGGCATTAGCAAGGACAGATTCATCACTGAGCCAACACACACACACACACTCTCTCACACACACACATAAAGCACAAGTCATGAGTTTAAATCCCAAAGCACAACCACAGTTGGGTTAGTAACCCTGATCTGCTCAGTCAGTATCGCGTCTCGACTGTAAACTGATTTGGATAAAAGCTTCAGGCAAATGAGCAAAATGTAAATAAAGTAAAATGAACATCAGACTCTTCACTTCGCTCTGAAAACAACTCAGCCAATCAGATCTTTAATTCAGGGTGTGTCAGTTCTTTACACGACCTTCAGACGACCAATTAAGAACATTTCAGTATGTAAAAGATTCTAATCTACACTGTATTAACTGAAATAACAGAGCTGGGTCATGTGACAGAAATATTACATCATTATAGTCATTTAATATATTAATAATATTATAGTTATTTAATATATTTATATTATAGTCATTTCTACTGCACGTGTGTCGTCACAAACAGCCAACACCACCACCGGGCTACATTTAAAAACTGTTACTAATAATACATTTGTTTATTTTAAGCAAAAATAAATAAATTAATAATACATTTAATATTTTTTAAAAAAAATTGTTTTAAACAAAATAATATCTCAGAAGTGTACTGTGAATGAAAGTATAAGATGATTTACTACAAATAACATTTCTATTGTAAAATGGAGAATAAGAACACTGAACAGTTAAAACACTTAAAAAGATGTCTGAAGAACTAAAACTACAATTTCAAGAAAATGAAGAAAGCCTTGATCTCAAATACTTTATCTTTCACTTTAGCACATTAATGGAGATCAGTCGACTTGCAATAATTACCTCATTAAATATTCATCACCTCATTATAAACCCGATTGGCTCAGGAATGTGAGGACGATTTAAAGTGCAATGCTTACCGTCGTAATCCCGGCAGCGGTGTTTCAGCGTGCCGCTCTTGCCCTCGCCGTGGTTAGAGAAGTAAGCAGCCCAGTTCTCGGTGGTGCTGTCGGGCAGGTGAGCCGTTACGGCGCTGGGGATGCTGGGACTGCCCGAGGGGGGAAACGGCGAGCGAGGGTGGGGCAGCGGGAGCAGAGGGAGCTGCGGCGGTGGCGGCTGAGGTTTGCCTAAGGGACCTGAGGATAACGGCGTGTACGGCTCCGGCTCTTTCCGCTCCGGCTCGAATTTGGACCTGTGTTCTGTGGAAAGAGTTTTTTATTTATTTATTTTTTAAAATACTGTTAATACAGACACAAACACAAGGCCATAATTATGAATCAGCACTTGACTAAAAAAAAAAAAAAAAAAAATCCTTCCTTCAGTGTTTTACAGATTGATTTTCTTCTGTAATAATATAAACATTATTAACCAACTACACACATATAGCCGATATAAGGACAAAAATGTAGAAAATAACCCTAATCAGAAGAATAATAATACTCAGCATTAATATGGAATTAAAAAGGTGTGAAACAGCTGTAATACAGTGTGTGTCTGACCCTCTGTGTTTTAACAGATTAGTTTTAGGAATTAAACGCAGTTTCAGGTCTCCAATCATCGCTCACCTCGTCTCTGCTCTCGGTCTCGGCTCTTCCCTCTGCTGCTGCTGCGACTGCGACTCCGACTGCGTCCTCGTGAGCTCGCTCTCCTCCGCTCGTTCCTCTCTCGCTCCCGTTCTCTCTCTCGGTACATCTCGCCGCTCTTCCCGTGACGCTCAGGCTCCCGCCGTCTGCGCTCGTCTCTCCGCCGCTCGTCCCGATTCCTGGAGTAACACGTGCACAAAATAAATGGTGCACGTGTAAATAAGCTACAGCTGATATCTGAATCATGTCTGATGTCGTACTGAGTAACGTGAACAACACGCACAGCAGGAAACGATCAGGGGTCTCGTTTAGCAACACGTGTGTGTGGGGAACAAGTTGCAGTTCTGTGTGTGAGAACCAGCCGAAGGAACGTGGTATTTATCGCTTATACACATGCACAGCTTTACACAGTGGATGCTAATAAATCCTACACATTATCTAAGCTGCTTTGTTTGTGTACAGCGATGCTCATTTGCATAAAGAAACGCCTTCAAATCTCCATATAAAGGTAAACACCTTCCCTTTACAAAGCTCAGCAGTCTGCTCATGGTACTGCTTTCTGGTGAACAACATGGACCATGTTCAAATTTCTAAGATGAACTTCACCGTAGAACTGAAACAACTAATCGATAAAACCGATAATAATCTATTATAAAAATCGTTGTCAACGAATCTCATTATGGATTACTTGGTCTGAGCACGGTACGTTCACTCACTACGTTACTTCTCGTACTCTACAGTCTAGTGTATGAAGTTTAGAAAGGTAATATCACCTCACATGGAACACGAGCGGTTTTTTACTAACCGGATGTGTAAGCCGTTTCCCAGACGATGGCGCATGACGTCAAACACAGGTAATGCGACGCAGCTAGCTTTAGCAGATACCCAGACTCACCGAGAACACATTTATTCAGTTTACTGTTTATGTCAGCGTTTCCTTTTATGACCTCGGTCTCCACCAGATGGAGGCGTAAGGCAGTGGAGCATTTTATATTAAACAGAAAAAAGAGCATTTTTATTTTATGGCTTCTCGTGTTTCATGTGTGTATTTTAACCACTTTACGTTCTACTGTCGTAATTACAGATGGGAAACAAGAAAGTCATCACCATAATCATCTTCAGCTGCACCTTTTACACGACTTAACTTTAGATGTCGTCCTGCTCACCTGTGTGCACCTTGCTGTGAGTCAGTAATTACAGTCAGTTATACTGAGAACACCGACAAGAAGTGTGATGAAGCTCCTCATAAACAGTTTTTACACTTGTACACTTTTCTACCACCAGGAGTTCTTGCATGCGCACGGGCAGGAGTGTGTGCAAATACACACACATCCTCACGCAGGACAGCAACTTCATAAATATTCAATTGTTCTACGAACAAAAAGCTCTCTTTGTTGCACACATATACATACATACAAATTTAAATTTAAATATATATATATACACACACACACACACACACACACATACACACATAAAATAAACCTGTGTTGTGTTTGTAATTGTTTGATCTCCATGAGAGCAGAGTATTTTTGTGAAGTTTTTGAACAAAAGATCAAAATGTTAAGCAATAGACAATTTTTCACAGCCTTCTTTGCTCATATTTACCAAGGGTGCCAATATTAATTTGGGCCACCCCAAAACTTACGGTGGTTTAACTAGAGTTATCATTAACAAGGACCGTCATGGCATCACTTTAAAGCGCACTCGGTCATTTAAAAGCTATAACCCTATGATTAATGATCTCCATCACTCTGATGTGATTAAAGACACGACCCGGATATCGGACACGCCCTGGATAAACCCCACAGAGAAAAGCAGAACAGTTCATAAACATCCCGTCCTGTTTACTATTATTTAATTCTCCACACACTGCTTCAGAAGATCAGGATCAATAAAAAACATGGTGTGAGTCAGAAAAAAATAAAATCAGGTGTTTAATGGAAGATTCATCAATAAATATCCAGCAGCGTGGAGACGAGAGAAGATATTTACCTTGATTCATTAAAGTCTGAACGATTCCTCAGTGGACTTCGTCGTCTTCTGCTTTCCTTCTCATCCTCCACATGACCCGCTTGAAGAACGACTGGAATCTGAGGCGATGTGAAAGTATTTAATATTTACATTTACAGTATTGATCCCCAAAACCAACTTTCTCATGAAAATAAAGGTGAGAGCTAGCCTTCATGTGAATTCAACACCATTTTGTTCAGAAAGAAGATACGGTGTTTGTGGAGATCAGTGAGAATCGTCTGTTCTGCAAAGAGAACTGGAGGTGCAGTGAAAATAAATCGGTCCGTACAGGATTTCGTGGAGTTTTTTTTTTGTGATCGTTACGGCCAAAAACGCTTGATTTTGCTGCAAACTTTTTTCAATATTTGCGATAAAACATTTTTCTTTTTTTTTTTTGCAGAAAACGCAGTCGCACTAAATAGTTCAGTGTGCTCTTTCACAGTGACGTTTGTTGGTAAACGGAATCTTTTAGCTGAACTCACGTTCGACGCACGTGAATCGAAGCGGGCTTTGGCAAAATGTGCGTCGTGATGATGTCACATGACGTGTCTCGAGCCGACTCTGCAAAAAATCTGCGGTAACTGAGAAATTGCAGCTCCTCCGAATATCGCCGCGTTTCCTTGATTTTGCGTTCATTCCTGCGATTGCGTAATCCTGGAGGGAGAAACTGCTTTTATTCTGTCAGAATCACATTTTTTTTTAATTTATTTTTGCTCTTCCTAATGACCATTTGGGTTCAACTAAAAACATTTATAATTGTATTTTGCCGTCGCTCCGAAACACTAACAGAGAGATGATGAAGTGGATTCATTTACATTTACGGCATTTGGCAGACGCCCTTATCCAGAGCAACTTACATTTATCTCATTTATACACCTGAGCAGTTGAGGGTTAAGGGCCTCGCTCAGGGGCACCGCAATGCTGGGGTTTAAACTCCGATCAGTAGTCCAACGTCTTAATCACTGAGCTACCGCTGCACATTCAGGGATCTGCTGCACAGGACAGGAAATGAATCTGATTCCATCTCAAACTCCCATTGGCTGTTTCTCAGTGATGTTCATGCTGTGAGTCACAGAGGAGCTCAAACACTACACCATTCATCTCTGAGATAAACAAACATGCTTGAAAATATCGGCACCTCTGAGAAAAACTCCTCACTGAGCCTTTCACACTGAACTGAGCTCCAATATTAATCTGGGAGAACGAGGCTAAAATCATGTGTGCGTGTGCGTGTGTGTACTTGGCTTAAACCCCTGTGAAAGAGAAGTGTGTTTCTCTTATTTTCCTGCTGTAACTCCTCTCTAATAGGGTTGTTAAGACTCTGATCTCCAGCACCAGCATGAGGAGATGTTTTGAAGTTTTTTGTAATCATTTTGAGATTAAAAAAAGATCAGAATTGCAATAAAACTAATAATAATGAGAGAAGAAACGTCACCTCTTCTGTTTCAACAGGTTTTGGAGCTTGAGCTTTCGTCTCCTCTTTAGGAACTTCTTTAACAGGTGGATTTCCCAGGTAGTTTTTGGTGGTGAGACATTCAAAGAGTTTCTCCACAAAGTCAGTGGTTTCTGTCAGGAACAAGGGATAATATTAATATAAAGAGAATAAAAGAGAATAAGCATTTATTTTAAAAGCTAAAGCTTTAAGTCAGGTGTTGTACAGAGTAAAGAGATGAAGCGAGCTCTTCCCTTCACTGTGGAACCCAGGACTGAGTGATTTGACCAAAAAAAAAAAATCTCTCATCCAACTACGGAAAACTACTTTATTATGTCTAAAAAATTGTTATTACTTTAAACTGGATTCTAATAATTTTTTATAAATTCTAATAAATAAAATATACATCTTACGATCTTAACAACTCAGTACAAAATCTGAATAGCAAATCAGGAGTCGCTAATCAGTTTGTCACTGCTGTTAAAAATTTTGAAAAAGACATCACCGGATAAAGCTGCCATATCTCAGAGAAGCGTTTAGTGAGATAATTTATCAGGATATCAACATTACATCACCATCATCATCATCATCATAATCTCACCCAGCTCTAATCCAACCTCATTTCAAACCATCAGCTTTACTCAGTGATCTACAACCTTCTTATAACTGAAGGGAGAAGATCTCACACACCAGTAGGATGTTACTCAGTAATGTTTTCACTGCGAGACAGAAGCATTAGGAGGAACAGACGAGTGAAATTACACAGAACTGCAAAACCCTTTTATTAACAGAGTTCCCGATTTCAAACAGTTTGCCGGGAGTTTCTCACCTGTATCAACATTTAGCCTATACCATTTTACATTCATCTATAACTTTGCAATAATGAGCAAACCAGAGGAAAAACTCCCTGAGACGACCTGAGGAAGAAACCTCGAGAGGAACCAGACTCAGAAGATAACCCGTCCTCATCTGTGTAACACCGGATAGTGCAATTATAAATATATAACTGTATATTATTATAGAGTCATGTAGTGCTGCGTGTTGGAAAGATGGTCAGAATAAGCATCAGTTCCTGATTTCAGTAGAGTTTTAGCTTTAAGTCTAAAAGATCCAGGTGAATTTATCCAGTGTATAAGTCGATGAACGCAAACCTGAGTGCAGGTGTGGAAAGCATTACCTTTCTGCAGGAAGACGTCCAGCTGGTCAGCACATAACGCCCGCAGTTCCTTCTCAGATTTGTCTTTTTTCACCAAAGCAACAACGTAGTTGGCCAAAGCAGAAGGGTCCGCATCACATCTGCAAAAAAAGAAAACAGGGCTTTATTTTCATATTTCCAGCATCTGTTTATTTTGTGTCGAACACCACAACGCCCAGTGGATTTGAATCAGATGAATAAATCCTGCACCATGGACAAGTCACCAGCAGCAAGCAAACTTCAGACCTGGGCATTTCTGAGGAGCTGCTTCATTCTCCTAAACACTCCTTATAAACAAACAAACAAACCCCTCTCTACCTCTCTGGCCTGGACAAAGTGAAAACAGTCACTCTGCTGTGAATAAACCACTGCTGGACAGTCCTCATAAAGCCCACGCTTTGCTTAGCTTAGCAGAGTTAGCATCTAGCTAAGGAAAAGTGCACACTGAGGCAGGGGTGCTCAGGAAAACTGCTCGACAAGTGACAGAAATCCCACAGCCGCGATAAGAGCTGTGTTTACATTTAAACTAACTTAAAAACGAGCCCGTGGGTAGTTAGCATGCTAACAGATTAGCGAGCTAATACGTGCTAGCAAGTGCTAATAAGAGCTTAAAATGTCACTCCACAGAGTAACCCCACTGCACTCACATCGGCTCGAGTAGTTTGGCCAGCCACGACTTCAGCGCGTCCACATTATCTATAATCATCGTGTCGAGCTCAGAACAGCGCGGACTAAATGTAGAGTTTCTGCTGAGATCTTGCGGATTTCATCGTCATTAAAGTAACGTTACAGCTCGGGTTTAGGCCTCGGATAAACCCTTCTGCACGGCAAGGCGAGCTGCTTTACGTTCAAACACAAACGCTAGCATCACTGACAAGCTAACATGCTAACATCACTGACACCGCAACGAGCCAATCACCGCGTGCGAAAAACGCACACTAGCGCACTAACAGCTGCGCACTAACGTCACGTACTGTTTAGTGCGGGAGTATTCGCGTCCCAGGCTGTACGGCGCACGTTTTACGACGCTATACTGCGCATGCGTGTGATTTCACGACATTACAGCACATTTTGAGACATTTCGATATAACTATATTAACTCCGTTATGAACAATTACCACAGCAGATTTTCTTTTAGTAACTGCAGTATTTTATCGATTTATAACATGAAATGTAATAATTGTTTATGAATACATTAATGGTTAGTTTGTATATATACCTCAGCCTGGTGTAGCACAACATTATATTGCACAAATAAATGCACACATCTGTACTTTATTAGAGTCAGGATTCAAGAGTTTATTGTCATATACATATACATGTTACATATACACAGGAAACAGTCTGTTACACAGTACAGTGAAGTTCTTACTCTGAATCGTCCCAGAAACCTCTGACATACAGGACACAAGGAAAACACAAATTACGAATAGTGAAACAAACATACACATACACACACACACACACACATGCACATATATAGTTAATACTGTTGCTGCTACCTATCTTTTATATATACTTATATATTTAAATCTGACATAAAAATAGAATCTACATAAACCAGAGGTACCTGGTTTTTGTAGATTCTATTTTTATGTCAGGGACAGTCGGAAAAAGCAGTTCATACTGTGTATGGTTGTGTGTGTGTGACCAATAAAATGTAAAATTTTAATTTGAATATGTTATTACATACAGATACATATGTATTATATACATATATTTTTAAGACCACCCACTTTTAATAATGTTTTTAAATAATATTCAATCTTAAGTTCTTTAATATTTATTTAATATTTAATCTTAAATGTGTTTTTTAAAGTCCACCAAACCTCGTTAAGAATAACCTGGATTTTAGTAAACACAGGAAGCCAGCAGCCCCAATACTATTGTACTGTTTAAATAATGAGCCTAATTGAAATAGTTTGAGTGGTTTATTAATAAAAATGTAAATCTGTACTGAGAGGGTCCGTGATTTTTTATTTGTTTATTTATTTATATTTTAAAGAGTTTAAGGGGTTAAAAGCTTTCAGTCACTAGGTGGCGATAAAGAAGCCACACAGCCGCATCGCCCCGCCCACTCTTCTCCTATGGGCCAGAAATAAAACTAAAAGAATCGTGATGATTGGTCTCCGGTTGAAACTTCTGTTTGTCTGTGGGCGTTGACTTTAGTGACAAAGGACCAATCAGCACGGGGCTTAGAGCTACGTCTAGTTCAAATTTTGTGTTTTCAGAATCGTATAAAATGTGTAAGGATTAAATTTCTCACCGATTTCATGTTTAAAATTCTAGATTGAGATTTAGATCGTGTATCCAGCAGTCGGTCAGACGAGACGAGACGAGATGAGATGAGATGAGATGAGAGGTGTGTGTCAGTGTTTATTCCCAGAGGAACAGCGGTAGTAACGGCTGCAGTGTAAACACACGGGTGTGTGTGAGGTTTGAGACTGAAGGATAAATTTCACAGAGAACTGAAAGATCGGTGTGTGATTAGACATCATGCAGAGCAGAACACACTGCTGTGGGTCTAAAGCTCGGGGTAAAGGGAATGGAGCTGATAACCAGGTGAGCACTCTGACCTCTCTCTCTCTCTGTGTGTGTGTGTGTGTGTGGATATTAATTAACTAACGTTCATGACCCAACCTCTAAGCCTGTGTAGTGGCTTATACCTGGAGTTTCTCATGAATATTCCATAGTTATTGTTATAATATTGTTATAAATATAACCTGTATATTGTTCTCCTTTGTTACAGGAAGCTGTTCATCATGTGAAAAGAACCCCATCCTCCCCACAAGGTGCTCCCCAAAAAAGATCTGCCTTTGTTGACCTTACGAACGTAAGCTGACATTTTTTCATATTTTCTATTTAATGCAAGATTATATATATATATATATATATATATAATATGCATTAATCCATTACCTGCAATCATTCATGTGTGTGATTATTTATTTGTCTTATTTCTGTACTGTATGTACAATCTGCACTTTTGTTTTGTTCTCTTGTACTTGCTGTTGTTTTGTTGTTGTTGTTTTTTGTCACATTTTTTGTAATAGAGTATTTTTGTGTTATTTTGTAATTTATTAAGGGTTAGGTTCAGAAGTCATTAACAGAATATTGTTGTGTGAAACAAAGAGACAATAAACATTTACCATCGGGCCTTTAGACTCAGAATAAAGGTACTATAAAGGTACTAATCTGTAACTTTCCTTGATGCTGGAATGGTACCTTCAAGAGTACTTTAGTGTGTATCTTTAACCTAGAAATCTTTGTGTTAAAGCTTTACTCTAAAAGGAAATTCTGGCCCAGTTATGTACCTTTTAAATAATATTTAAAGGAAGAAAGATACTAATGCTACAAAATGTGTGTGTGTGTGTGTGTGTGAGAGAGAGAGAGAGATGGTGTCAGTCCAGTGACAAGGAAAGGTACAGTTTAGTACCCTTTACCTGAGAGTGTACTGATACACTCTATACTAGAGACACATCCTGACAATCAACATGATTATTATGCTGATTATTATTATGCTTCATTAAAATGAAGCAGTGAATTAATATCAGAAGTCCTCTGTATACATGAATATACTGAACATGAATACTTACTGAAACAGCCTCAGAATAGAAGAGTATTTATTACAGTGAGTTTTCTTGAATGTTTTTCAACAGTAAGCTGATTTCATATTAAAGAATAAAAAATAAAGCTCTTGCCATTAAATCATAAAACTTTATCCAGTTATTGTAAATGATAGAACTGAGATGCATTATTTTGTATTTTATAGCCTGTTTACAGAAGATTATTGACGGTTTTTGTTGAAGAAACATGAAAAATGTACATTATATTCTAGGAAAGCTGGTATGTACTGAAATGGAAAAACATTCGACCCTAGCACAGCCCAGACCTCGGAGTCCTCAGCGCTGGTTCCTGCCGTATTTAAAGCTATCGTCATGTCTTGAACATGCTAGCAAGCGATTATGTAAAGAATTAAAAAGGAGTGTGGATGTATAGTGAAGCAAAACCCTCTAACATTCATTCAAGATTAATCTTCTGTCCAGAATAAAAGCATTCAGTTAAACATGCAATATTTATAAAACGACACAGTGATGATAACAGAAACTGGGGTATGAGCTCAGGCAGCTGTTAGGATGTGAAAATGAAAGTTGCCACATGCCTCCTTCACCTACAAGAACATTTCTGTGTGTTTGTCTGGAACTGTAGATCAGATTCCTACATTTCTTTCTCTTTTCCCAAACAGACCAAAAAAGTCCAGAATGACGGCCGTGTGAAGAACGGTAAAGCGGTCAAGAAGACACAGACGAGCAAAGTGGTTATAAAAGCGAACAACCTGAAAGTGTAATGATCAGTCCTCAGATCCTTCAGACATTTATTATACACAATAATAAATAAATAATAGTAATAATATGAATCCTTTGAGAATTCTTAACTAGTGTTATTACTCTAGATCTAAACAACCGTCATCTGAGGAGCAGTGCAAAAAAGCTGAAGAGCAGGTGGAGCAGGTGGAGGAGTCGATATCAACAGACACTGGTGCATCTCTTCCTAAGGAGCAGCCTGAAGTCCAAGAGCAAAAGGTTATTAAAGATTACTATAAAGTTATTGAACAGATTGAAGTAAATTGATCAGATTTATAGCTTGTGGTGTATTGAGTAGCATCGTCTCCTCACAGCTCGAGAGTTCCTGGTCCGGTTCTGATTTCTCTGGAATTTCTGTGCATGTTCTCCCCATGTCTGTGGTTTTATTCAGGTTCTCTGGTTTCCTCCAACCTTTACAAAAACATGGCAGTATATGGATTGGATATGCTAAAGTGTGTGTGTGTGTGTGTGTGTGTGTGTGTGTGTGTGTGTGTGTGTGTGTGTGTGTGTGCGCGTGTGTGTGTGTTGCCCTGTGATGGAATGGTATATTCCTGTCTTGTGCCCAGTGTTCCCAGGAAAGACTCCGGATCCAGAGTGGCCAGGATAAGGCTCTTACTGAAGATGAATAAATGATAAAAGTGTTCCTCCTTCATCTAACCTCAGAACCATGTTATCTTTCAATTGAATGTGATATTGGTTCGTCTCGTTATTAGTTTATGGAGAAAGATCTCACACTTCTGTTCATAAACTCGCTCTGCTCATGTAGATCCCAGGAATATTGCGGACATCCTCTCGTTATACTCAAGACTTTGTCCGTCTTTCCTGTAGATATCAGAAGAGTTTGATGTTGATAAGGAGCAAGTTGGAGACTGTTTGACGAGTCCAGAGTATGCTAAAGATATTTTTGACTACCTCAGAAATAGAGAGGTGAGAATCTCCTGGGGATTAGATGACATTTTTTGTCTCAGGTTTGTACTAAAATGCTTTAAAAGGCGTAAACATGGTGATGTTAACCAATATATTTAAAACTAAAGTGTGTAAAGTATGTGTTTGTTGCTTTTCAGGAGAAATTTGTCTTGACTGATTACATGCACACTCAGCCGGACCTGAACGGAAGTATGAGAGGTATACTGATCGACTGGATGGTGGAAGTCCAGGTAACATCCTGTGATCTGGACCTGTCTCTCTAACTGTCTGTCTGTCGAATGTATTCATCTTATTTATCTTTTAGCATTAATGTTGTTATATGTGGATGTTTTTAAATAAAACATTTCCAAATCATGATACTATTGAGCTAAATTATTCCTCAGCTCGACAGTCTGGAAAATGAAACCCAGGTTTTGGTTCTTTTCCAAAGTTTTTCAGGGGAATTCAGTAAAAACAGAATTAGTGGTTCTGCCTTCAGTAAGACGGACAGGAAGCGACAGACAGTACAGAGTTAGCAGGATTCTCACACGTGCTGTGAAAATCATCTCAAAAATGAGAAAGTAGAGATCATGTCTGGAAATGTGTTAAAGAGAAGATCAGGGGAAGGGAAAATACTATCAGTGAGTTTATCTAAATTTATAATTTTTTAAAAAGTTTTATTTCAAATCAAATGTGTGCAGTAGTGTATGTATCTAAGGTGTGTGTGTGTGTGTGTGTGTGTGTGTGTGTGTGTGTTATGATAAGCTAAGTATAAGACATAAAATATAAAATGCTGTTTTTAAATTGTGGACGAAGTTAAGTGACCTTGGATGCCCTCGGATATCTTCTGAATGGTACAAGCTCATCTTCAGATCAAAAACTCAGCCCCAAAAAATGCTGCTCGAGTAGAACACACAGTAATTTGGCTGATTAAGTGTCTGATATCGTCGGCGATGTTTAATGATTATAACCGATTATCAACACGTGATTATTTACACGTCTCCACGACACAGGAAAATTTCGAGCTGAATCATGAAACCCTGTACCTGGCGGTGAAGCTGACGGACCACTACCTGTCTGTCACAGAGGTGAGGAGAGCGTCCCTGCAGCTCATTGGCTCCACAGCTATGCTCATCGCCGCCAAGTTTGAAGTAAGACAGTACCTAAGAAGTTTTATTGTTTAGATTTACATTATTCAGTGATTTACTACCAAAACAAGAACACCACAATTTATTATGAAATCTCATGATCATTCGGGAATGATGATGAATGATAAGTTTGGGAATGCTGAAAGCCCGTGTTCATGATCAACATGTTAGTTGAGGTTCATTTGTTTTGTGATGCTTCTCACTTGTACTACAGACTAATAAATTCATGTTTATATTTGGTGTTTGTAAAGGAGCGCTGTCCTCCCGGCATCGATGACTTCCTGTACATTTGTGATGACGCCTACAAGAGACAAGAATTCCTCGTTACGGAAAGGAAAATCCTCCAAGCACTTAACTTTGATATTAACATCCCTGTGCCGTACAGATTCCTCAGGCGTTACGCAAAGGTTGGAGGATGTGAAGCTTTAATTATGAGCTGCTTTATAATTTACATGAATTACTGCTTGGTTATAATACTGATTATAATTCACACAGTTGGAACTCCTGTGATGAAGCATTTGACAGCGTGTACACTCGTATGCTGAAGTCGTTATAGATTTATTCTCCTTCTCAAAAACCTGATAGCTACCACAAATGTTAAGAACATACAGAATATAAATCTGCTTTCTATAAGCATACCTTAATTTGCACCTTCACACAGCTTCATTTATGATTTGTGATGTACAGTCTTGTGAAAAAATAAGTGCACCCCGTGTAAATTATTGGTGCTTTTTTTTTTTTTTTACATATTTGGACGAGCAAACATTTGATCATCATTGAAACGGCGTCTATTAATGAAGTTGATGTATTTGAACAAAACCACATGGGAAAATTTGCTTTTCAATCATTTATTCAACAGAAATATCAATAGATGTGATATTCTTCTGGGGAAAAAGTAAGTACACCCTTGGCCCCAGAAGCTAGTATTGCCCCCTTTAGTAAAAATAACTTCTTGTAGGTGTTTTGCATACTTGTCCACCAGGCTCGCTGGAATTTTTGACCACTCTTCCATGTAATATTCTTTCAGCTGCAAGATGTTTGAAGGTTTTCTTGCATGTTCTGCCTGTTTCACATCCTCATC
>JANDJT010000081.1:24695841-24753675 GCA_024331685.1 Stegophilus panzeri | reverse complement strand
CTCTCTCCCCCCCCCCTCTCTCTCTCTCTCTCCCTCTCTCTCTCTCTCTCTCTCTCTCTCTCCCCCCCCTCTCTCTCTCTCTCTCCCTCTCTCTCTCTGTCTCTTTCCCTCTCCCCTCTCTCTCCCTCTCTCTCTCCCTCTCTCTCTCTGTCTTTCCCTCTCCCCTCTCTCTCCCCTCTCTCTCTCTCCCTCTCTCCCTCTCTCTCCCTCTCTCTCTGTCTGTCTCTCCCCTCTCTCTCCCTCTGTCTGTCTCTCCCTCTCTCTCTCTCTCTGTCTGTCTCTCCCCTCTCTCTCCCACTCTCTCTCTCTATCTGTCTCTCCGTCTCTCTCTCTCCCCTCTCTCTCTCTCTCTCTCTCTCTCTCTCTCTCTCTCCCCTCACTCTATCTGTCTCTCTCTCTGTCTCACTCTCTCTCTCTCTCTCTCTCTCTCTCTCTCTCTCTGACTCTCTCTCTCTTCAATAGAGAAGCAGTGTCATCAGGAAGCGAGGTCCAGTCGGTGTATCTGTGGAGGTGTAGAAGTTCCTCCATCGGGCGAATCATCATCAGGACACAAACTAACAGACGACCGAGAGCAGCGCCAGGCTCCGTCCCCCGTATCCCATTCCCAACAGTATTCCCAACAGCATTCCCAGCATTCCCTGGACTGGAGGCCTCTGCTGCTGCTTATCCCACTCCGCATGGGCATCAACAACATCAACCCCATCTACATCCAGGCCCTGAAAGTACGCAGAAATCGGATTCTAATCTCGCAGTACTCCTAACAGTACATTATCTCTGTATTGTGTTAAACTAATGATATTATTTGTCTTCATTTTATGATCGGATCTCTCACGGCCAATTTATGTAAGACCACAGATGCTGATGAAATATTAATCTGCTATAAAACATAGTGCTAAGTGCAATGTAGTCAGTCGAATCATCATGTATAATGTTTTTAAATCTAAATCTTTTATTTTTAATGAAGGAATGTTTTAAGATGCCTCAGTCTTGTGGAGTGCTTGGTGGAAAACCCAACCTGGCTTATTACTTTATTGGATTTATAGGTGAGTACTGTCTCTGAGCAGTATTTTACGCTGCAATATACACTGCAACCTTAAACTAAATATATATTAATATGGGTGACAAATTAAAGGAAAAACTGATCTCAGGCTGTGTTATGATGCGGGCATTTCGATGTGGGGGATTTTTCCAGCATGGTTTGTTTTTTTACAGTAAAGAAGTTTGATTGGTTGATTAAAAGACAGTAAGTCTAACCCTGATTGACTTGAAGTCAGATTAATTAGGCTGATTACTGACAGTAATCCCTGTGTACTCCGTTCATTTCATCATTTTCTGAGATCTGTTTAAAAAATGATTGATTTGGTTTATGCAGTTTAAGACTAGATTTTTGTTTTGTCATGGTGTTCTCTGAATTATCTGTAAAACTAGGAGTGTGTGTGTCAATTCCTGATATGTGCCAACTGAAAACTAGCACAATCCCTAACACCATTTCCTCACAAGTGTACTTTAGTGCAGGGTTACAAACGTATTGCTTCACTGTTTATATTAACATTCTGACGTTTCTTCCCACATTCGCTTTCCCCAGATGACGAGCTGATTTATCTGGACCCTCACACCACCCAGTCAGCTGTGGACTCGGAGACGGACCTCGGGGTGGATGACCAGAGCTACCACTGCCAGAGGAGTCCTCATCGCATGAAGATCACCAGCCTGGACCCTTCTGTAGCACTGGTGAGGTTTCAGGAGTGAAAGAGTCAGAATCAAACACACATCATGAGTCTTTAGTAATTAGTAATTTCAAAAGTAAAAGAAACTTCCATGAAGCATGCGCAGTAGCAGCCATGTTCTGTGGATAAAGAGTGGAAGCTAGCAGAGAAGCTGAAGTGAAGCGGGTTCTGCGTCCAAATCTTACATATGAAGCAAAAAACATCTAATCGAGTGAAAAGCATAAAGTATCTACGTTTAAACATACTTAAGTGTTCAACATTAAAAGTAAATATTTTAACTGATTTATTTAAATAAATATTTATTAAGCATTATGCTAACGCAGACAAACCTAGAATTTGACTAGATAATGTTTATTAATATTTAATAATGCTTAATATTTATAAACAAATATGTAAAAATGCAAAAACACAACTGATTGACTGAGCGGGGCAAGAAATATACAAAATCTCAGATTCCTAACAAGTACTTTGAATATTGAAATGAAAAGATAAGCAGTAAAAATGTATGTTCTTGTAAATATGATTTTGTGTGTGTGTTGGCAACAGGGCTTCTTCTGTAAGAGTGAGGAGGACTTTGACAGCTGGTGTAATCAGGTTCAGCAGGTAGCACTTTAAAATAAATGGTCCTCATTGCTGATGTGTTCGTGCCTTTATTCAGGTTTGTGCTTTAATCCTTTCTGCTCGTGACCTTTAAGGAGATCCTGAAGAAGCGGAACTTGCGGATGTTTGAGCTGGTGGAGAAGCATCCGTCTCACTGGCCTCCGTTCGTTCCGCCAACTAAACCTGAGGTGCAGACCACAGGAGCAGGTGAGAGCACTGACCCCAACCGTACATTACGGGTCGTATAGACTAGTCGACTAACACGTTTACTCAGCGCCGGCTCGTGACCTGGTGACCTCATTACTCCGGTGTCGCTGGACGACATTTATAATGACAGAAAAAATTATAATTAAGGGGAGACGCACTTGACTTATGCTACAGGCTGCTATCTAGTGGATTTTTAGAGTAACCCTGTAAAAGGAAGATTAAAAGACAACATCATCCAGGGTAACTTCTAAGCATCTAAAGTCCTCTCTCACATTGGTTAATGTTCGTGAGTCCACCATCAGGAGAACACTGAATAACAATGGTGTGCATGGCAGGGCTGCAAGGAGAAAGTCACTGCTCTCCAAAAAGAACATTGATGCCCTTCTGCAGTTTGCTAACGATCACGTGGATGAGCCAGAAGACGAATGGAAAATGTTTTGTGGATGGATGAGAACAAAATAGAACTTTGGTTTAAATGAGAAGAGTTATGTTTGGAGAAATGAAAACACTGCATTCCAGCATAAGAACCTTATCTCATCTGTGAAACATGGTGGTGGTAGTGTCATGGTTTAAGCTTGTTTTGCTGCATCTGGACCAGGATGACTCGCCATCACTGATGGAACAATGAATTGTGAATGATACCAGCGAGTTCTAAAGGAAAATATCAGGACATCTGTCCATGAACTGAATCTGAAGAGAAAGTGGGTCATGCAGCAAGACAACGATCCTAAACACACGAGTCGTTCTACTAAAGAACGGTTAAAGAAGAATAAAACCTGAAGCAAGCAGTTCATGTGAGGAAACCCACCAACATCCCAGAGTTGAAGCTGTTCTGTACTGAGGAACGTGCTAAAATTCCTCCAAGCCGATGTGCAGGACTGATCAACAGTTACCCCAAACTTTTAGAAATGTAGAAAATTCTAAAGGATTCACAAACTTTCAAGTACCGCTGTACACACACTGCCTGTACTTACACTGTTTTTACAGAAACGTATTACATTTAATTCCAGTTATTTGCTACAAAACAAGATTGCAGAGTATTTTAAACTATTCCAACCTGGCACCTCTGTCAGTAACTGTCCTGTCCTCCTCTACTGAAAACATTAATACTGTGAGCATGGGGCAGCGTGAGTCCTACCTCAGTGGGCCTCTATTTATTAGTGCTTGTTGCAGTTCCCACTCTGACCACTAGGTGCAATATTAACGCTATGGCACTAAATGGGGCAGTGAGCACGCTGCACCACGCATCATAGAAAAATGAGCAAATAAATGGAACCTCGGTTTATATCTGTCAAATAACATCACTTTTTTAATTGTTGGTGTTTGAAAAGAGGCAGGAATTTGAAATGTATGGAGTGATTCAGGATTTCATCAAGATTTGTTAAATGGTTAGTAAAAGGTGTGGCTCTGCATCACCTGCCCCTCTGGACGAGTCGCCACAGCGTTCTTTAGTCTCTGCCATGGACATGTCGAGTAGCCGGTGGAAAAAACAGTGAGGCAGACAATAAAGAAAGAAGCGAAATGTAGTTTGTTAATCTTAAAATATTTCACATTAGATGAAGTCGAGTCTACATTCAGCCACACAGGACTGTGCTGGGAAAAGTCTTTTGCTTTAATGATCTTTAATATCAGTTTGCAGTGTAGTGGTGTGTTGGTCCTTAATAAAAATCTGCACTGTGCCAGAGTGAATTCAGTTGCTGTGTGAAAGAGTTGAAATGAAATATTTCTGATATAAGCCTAATATGAAATATTTCAGGCAGTTGTTGAGCGATGTGTTTTATTGTTATGGTGTTTCATCACCAGCTTTGTTTGTTTTCTTTGTAGAGTTCATCGAGTCCACAGATAAGCTGTTCGAGTCTGAGGAGGAGTTTGAGATCCTGAATGTGTGAGCTCCACACATTTAACCTTCATGCAATCAAAGAAAGTTTGAAGGCTGAATCATCAGCTGTCTATTGATCCATACCACACAAGTGCCTCAGATCAACACCAAGCACAACACCCATACTGCAAAAAATAACTTAAAAAACCCCACAATAATACACCAGGACCTAAAGACCACGGAACGGTCAGAGTTCCTGCGTGAAGGACAGTCAGTATTTACAGCAGAAACGCCTGATCTCACTGTCTCTCTCTGGAATACGGGGTAAACGAGAAAAAGCCAAGGATTACTGTAGCTACTATGTGTGATTTTAGCTCCATTCATAGTCAGACCAGATTGTGTGTGTGTGTGTGTGTGTTTTTATAAAACTGTTTGGAGAACCCTCTGGTTGCATGAACTGCATTGTACTGTATCATGACATTTCTTACTCCATAGGACCTGTGAGAGAACAAGCCTGGAGATGTCTTTTTAAAATGCGCACACGCACACGCACACACACACACACACACACACACACTACATCCTGAATCCAGGAGTAGGAGTCAGATATGCAGAAATGTGTATTCAGTGTTATATGAGGGAAATGATGAACACGGTAAAGTGCCTGTTGGAGTATTTTGGGTAACTGTTTCTTTTCCCTCGTAATCAGACAAGTTAAATAATAAACCCCTAATTCTTAAACAAATTGCACATTCATGTAAATATGCTTGAAAATAAAGATATTTAATGCACCTTCTCCAGGTCTGTATCTGTAGTAGGTTTCACATGTGGAGGTAAAATTTAAGACAAAAAAAAGTGTCCAAAAGTTCTGAAAATGAAATGGTTTGAGAATGAGATGAATCAGTAAAGTTCTCTGGGCGTGGCCAGGTCCGAGGTTTCCTCGCAGAATTCAGCTCTGCTTTTAAACTGCGGCTGCTGAGTCATTCGTGGTTTTGGGTTTGGACATTTGTGGCATACATTACATTATTATTATTTATTATCTTTATTAGGAACACTAGTACACCTGCTCATTCATGCATTTACCCAATCAGCCAGTCACGTGTCCGTGTATAAATACATGCAGAGACAAGGTCAAGAGCTTCAGTTTGGGAGAGTCACTCACCTGCTGAAGCCCCTGAACGTGACCTTCACTTTGTCCAGCAGAGGGCAGCACTTACCAAGCTGCTCCATAATAAAAGACTATTTTGTCAGTTATGTGTTTAGATGGGAATCTCTGGTCTTAACACATCTTGGAGCAATGTTGCATCATGTCTGATCACAAACATCTGATAGGAAAACACACAAAACATCGTTCCCAGTCAGGAATACCTTGGCACTTTTTTATTGCAATAGCTCTATGACAAGCAAAACCCAATTTGTTAAATATACACCAAAAATAAAATATAAAAATGTAGAACCGACAAAAAAATCCTCAGACACCCTCGTTCTGAAATCAATGAAAGTGGGTGCTGCGTAGCATGATCAACAAGAGAAAGGGATATCAAAAAATTACAATATTTACAAAGGAAGACAGTGTTTCGAACGATCCGATCCTACCGGCACGGTTCGGCCCAATCACAGACCGTTTCAGCAGTAGATTGTGAGCATTGACTGGGATCCTCAAGAGAAAAGAAATGCAAACTGTCAACACACACTCTGCACATTTCAGGTCTTTTTTCTTCTTCTTGCTGCTCTCTTCCTTAACAACTAAAACAACAAGGTAAATAAAAAAGGCCAATAACATGATTCCAATGATTACAATATCAGTTTCCCCAATTCTAGAGCCTCAAAAGATCTCAAAGTACAAAATAAAAACACGAGCGTGGTTATTTTTCAGCTCATCACTGCAGTTATTGTGTAGAAAAGTTCCCAAAAAACGGTATACTACTCTTACCCCCCCCCCCCAAAATCCCACATCACATATCACATACATTAAAAGCAACGCAATATCATGACACAATAGCATGACACAAACGCTAGTGAAAGAAAGAAGAAAGAAATGGAAAGCTCACTGACGTACAGCGTGTTTTTTTGTCCCAACATCATCTGGACTACTACTGCAAAGCTACACACTTCTCACTACACAGCTTTCCACCATGACCCCTAGCCAACACTTCTTCTTATAAAGCTTTCAGGTACAGGCAAGGAAGGGACTGTGAATAACAATTCAAAAAATAATAAATAAATAAATAGAGACAAAAATATATGAGAAAAAACACATGGTCTTAAATAACTCCGTTATTTACATGAACATCTCCCTTTCTGTAATTCGTTAACGTATCTGCAATCACCAGCAACGCTCTGTACAAATGGTCCCGTGTTCAGCGAACGCCACTGTATCTGATTCAATCAATCAATAAATAAATAAAGTACAGAACAGTAGGCTACAGTGTGTAGCGTGTAGACGCACCTGTGTGGATCAGAGGAACAACTCAGTAAACATCCTTCTCTTATCTTCAGGGCTGAAACTCAAATCACTATAAAACTTCAACTCATCTGCAGCATTTACACGTAAAATAAATACAAATATGAAATAAATACGAAGTACAACAGAATGAAAAGATGTTGACTCAGCGTCCTTCCATACTGAAGACTCAAATACAAAAAGAAATTATTTGTGTGTGTGTGTGTGTGTGTAAGTTCACACATTACATCTAAAGGGATTCCAGGCTGTCCAGTTGCAGGTCTGTTGTTACTGTGAGACAGATTTATTGAATAGATTTCTGATATGGACTGGAGGTAGCGACTACGTGACTTAGAAACACCATCTTATTCATTTTTATTTATCTAATACCTACAAAGTGCTGTCTGTGAGTTCATGGTTTGTGTTAAGTGAGATTTTCACACTGTTGAGGATCCGAAATCACTCCGTCCTCCCACACTCCGGGAGAAGAAAGTGAGTATTTATACTAAATCTCCTTAGGGCTCGGATACGCTATAATACACTCCGCTGTTAAAGATCTCCAAACATCATTCCAATCTACTGCTCCAGGAGATCCAGCAGATCCAGGAAATGCTTCTGCAGCAACTGTGGAAGTATTTAAGTGTTTTAGTGAAAGCTGAAGGAATCAGTGGAAGTCTGAACGCTCGAACTCTGGAAACAGGATTTATCGGAAATGTTGCATCATGGAACCTTTCGCTAGCGTATCCAAGTCCTAAGCAGAAGCAAAAACATCAACTAGTGTACGTTTGAAGTGTTTGTGTGTGTGTGGCCAATGTGAATCCTTTTACAACTGATGTGCAGGATCTCAGAAAAAAATACAGAGAAATACAAATCAATCAATCTAAATAAACAAAGGTGTATGTGTGTGAGAGAGTGTGTGTGTGTGAGTGTGTGTGTGTAGGGGATTACTACGTAGTTGGCACATTTTACAAAATCTCATTTGATACACAAGCACCTCGTATTTACAGTGATTCAGCAGGTTGTGTGAGGACTGTGAGGAAGTGAAGAAGGTGGTTATGGAGATTAGTGCTCGAAGTCTGGATGAAGATCACAGCTCTGATTTTGGACTCAGGATCAGCGCAGTCACTCACGTAAACAATAACACACGTGTGTTTTAACTGAACAATAAAAATGGAACCGATCTGAGGCAGTTATGTAGGAGATACAGAGCAAAAGAGGCTGTGTAGTTTATTCAGTCTTTGCAGTTGGAGGTCTGATGAAGACGAGGAGGACGAGGAGGACGAGGCAGCTTCCTCTTCTGCATTCTGGAGTCCACTGGATTTCCAAAGTTCCGATTTCCTCCCAGCGTACGGCGTGCTCACTCTGCACGAGAGACACACGGGTCAGAACGCACTCTGTTTTTATTGGTAATGCTTTACACAGTGAATAAGTAATCAAATAGAAAAATATATATAAAAACACTTTTTTTTTAAGAATAAAATCTCAGGAAGTTCAGAAGATGAAAGGAAGTGTGTAGATGAGAGTGTAGTTTATAGACTGTTGATAAACACGACTTCCATATAACAGGAAACACAGCAGTCAGAATTCCTCAGAGGTCCTCACCTGGCTGTTCACACCTCACACACAACCTGCAGTTTAACCTCACACACCACCATCAACCATGATTATAACCAAGACGATGAACATACACACACACACACACACACACACACACACACACACACAGCCATCAAATATGATTATAACCAAGACAGTGAACACACACACGCACAGAAATGCTATAAATCAAACATGTGTTCCAAAAAGAATGAAATTGAACATTTGTACATAAATAAAGTCCACTGTTAAAAGCAGTAAACGGTAATAAACTAAACCAAGTGGATATGAAGATAATAAACTAAACCAAGTGGATATGAAGCGTAACAGCGCTTTGCTGTTTAAACACGCATCACTCTACTCTCATTTCTGTTTCTGCAGATAAAACCCCACAGACTCATTATGACTTTGGTTTGAAAAGTGGTGTATTATGTGATCTGTTCCTTTCTTTACTGCCAAACAAACATTTCCCTGTAACGTTTAATTTTTCTGTAAGAAAAGTAATGTTTGGAATCAAAACTTTTTATTGACTCAATAATAATGAAGTCGTCATAAAAACATTTAAGACAAAATTTGTATTTAAAAGAATTCGAGTGCCTAAGACTTTTACACAGTACTGTGTGCATCATTGGTTAGTTTGATTTTTTTTTTAATTTATTTAAGAATAAATCAGAACTCTTAATTAGTGTTGATTAAATAACAGGTCACTAACAACATTACTGAGATTTATCAGATAATCCGTCACAGCATGACAATATTATAAAGTGTTTATTTCCACCCAATGAGACACACAAACTAATGTAGTGTTGTTGCACTTTTCTCACCGGCTCAACACTTTTATATATATATATATATTCTTATGTTCTTATGATCTGTTCAGACCAGTAAAAAAAATAAAGGCTTAATAAACATCCACTGGCTGTCTCACTAATGATGCTCTGTGTGTGTGTGTGTGTGTGTGTGTGTGTGTATATGAATCGTTTTCAGTGTGGAATCAACTCCAAAGCTTTAGAGTTGACTCTGAAGTCTTCAGTGATTGGACCAAAAGCAGGATGGAGACTCACGACAAATATTAAAATATATATATTGTGTACGTTAAGAAATCCTACACAAACACCGAAACACTTCAACATAAGAGTGAGAAAACATCAGTCTCAGAGAGACTAGTCATTCCTTTTAGATCATGTTTAGTTACTTTTAATAAATATGACCATAAACGTGAGAAACATCTGGAACAGAGGATAAAGGAAAACAGACGAGGGTTAATAAGCGAGATTCATCCTGAGACACGCCACACGTCTGCCTCACATCGACTGAGTCACGGCTACGTCTGGGTGATAAATAACCGTATAATACCGATATCGTGATCATTGGGTCACAGTATTCTTCTGGGTAGCATGAAATGTTTTTCTTTTAAAATTATTTTTAAAAAATAATAAATCCCAAATTGTCCCTCAGCTGATATGATGTTAAAATTCTGTACTTATTCTTTAAAATTGTTTTAAAAAATAATACAAAAAAATTCAGTGATGAATATATTTTTTTATATCTATAAAGATTAAATTTTTTATATTAAAATAAAAGTAATTAATTATAAACGTGTTTATTAATAATAAACACATTTATTATTATATACCGTGATATATACCTCGCACGATGACCGCTCCTCATAATCTAAACTTAATAATGAACTCATTTAAAAACATACAGCTGCTGTAACACAAGTGAGAACAGGAACTAAAAGTAAATATAAACAGTTAAAAAGCGTGATGTTTATAAATAAATTAAAGACTGCATCGTTGTGTAAATGGATGCGGTATAAGAGGAGTAACACGGTTCAGGACATAATTAACACCGGTGTGAAAACATCACACAAACCTCACTCCATCCTTTTATTTTCCTGAAACAGCATGACCCGTAGTGTTTTATTCCTGATTACTGAATTGACTACAGTACTGACTCAGAAAGACGGATTTAGATCCAGTTCCTGAACTGTAATGAAACTCTGATGCTGTAATGTCCTTTACAGTTTAAACATTTTACAATCCATCAGTGTGAGATTTATTTATTTATTTTTAGACAGTCTGTGTAAAAATGTTTTTATTAAAGCAGCCCGTTGTGCAGGATTATTATGAAGGACTACTGTATACGTGCTATAAAAGTTCTCGGGTAATTTAGTTATCCTGGATAATAATCTGAACAATAAGGAGAAGCAGAGCGCGGACTTTCACTGCATGACATCATACATACAGAACTTATTCAGATTTATTCATGAGGTTTTTTGTGCAGTGTGTAATTCCTCAAACGATGTGAAAAATAAACTGAAGCAACCTGCTTTAAACGAGCTGAACACAAACCTCCGTATTAATGTCAGTGTGATGATCAAATTGGAGAAAATTACAGACATAAATAACAATTAGACACAAATAAAGGACACTTGATGAACACAAAGAACACGTCCGCGTGCGTACGTTAATAAACACGACCGTTCAGGAGAAATCATGAGATAGGAAAGGACAATATACACGATCTGTGTGAGTTTATCTTTAATGTGGAGTCACAATCCCACATCACACACCTGCACAGATGTGAGTGCAAAATAATAAACAAATGTTTAAGCATTTAGCAAAGTGCAATTTTCAGTGCAAAAAACCCCCACAAATATCTGCCATTTTAATTTTCCAAACAAAATCAATCATAACTCTGTGCATTTCAGCTTTTCAACTTCTTTTTTTCTTTGATTTTGAGTGTTTCAGTGTACTGACAGTGACGACTACTCAGTGCTGAAACACTACTGCTCTTCTAAATACTGAATAAGATTCTGAAAAGAGAAGCCATTTTACAAAAACAAAAAAACAAAACAAAAAGCAGAGAAAAAAAACATGAACTGAACCGGAACACAGAATACAGTTAGCAGTGAAAGAGCGGTCCATCGCGTGTTACGCATCGCACTTTGCCCGAGCATTCGTTTCCACATTGCTAAACTCAGACAAAAGGCACCTGTGAAACACCTGGCAGGTTAGTCGTCATTTAACTTGTAGCATAAGGGGAGACAGAAATACAACCAACCTTTCGAGGCAGTGGTGTGTCCTCCTGACTTGGATAAGTCCAAACCAGCACAGGCCTCGCTCTCTTCGAGTGTCCCGTGGACTGGGTGTGGAGGTGTGGCATCGTGGGTGATCCTTTGGACTTCCCTCAGGTCCAGAGCGATGTAGTTGAGGTAGCTGGATGAAACATTGCAGCGCGTTCCTCCAGTGGCACAGTTAGCAGTGAGGAGAACAGAGTCAGGAGATCCTTGATCTTCTGTGTAAGACCACATGCTATCAAACGAGGCAGAATTCTGCCATCGACAGCCTTCTACAAGATTCACGATGGCAGAGGCTCTGGCGGCGCATCCACCCGCAGTGCCACCAGGACAGGGGTAGAAGGTCTCAGAGCTGTGTCTCCTCCGGCCCTGCGGATCTGCCCTAATGACCTTAGGCTCGGTTTGAGGACTGGGGGACCTTTCAGAGACACAGAGGTGTTGTATCATGCTGGAGGGACTCTCAGCTTCTCTGTGGACGCTCTTAGGGACAAAGTTATTCTGAACCTGGCCGTAGGTGCATCCTAAGGGGCGTGCGTAGTTCGGAGGGTTCCACGGGGCTACGAGGGAGTGCCGAGGAGGACGGTTCTTCAGGAGGTTGTCCATGTTTAGGCCTATGTAGTCGTGGTCAGGTGAGGAGCAGCACAGCTGATAGCAAGGCTGGGAGGGGGAGTCCACTGCTGACGGGGAGGACGCTGCATGAGGAGGCCTGTCTCCAAACTCCATGTGGATGTACTCTCCTGGACTGGGAGGACTCAGAGGTTCAATTGGTGACTCGGGAACATATTCCGTTTTTCTGTGATCGTCTCGACACGGAGTTTTGTAAGAGCGAGGAAGGGAGAAATAAGAGCCGTAAGACTTGGGGCCTTCAGGGGAAGCCTGCCTGTAGCCTTCAGCTGAGCCGATCTGGGACATGTCCATGTAATCATCATATTCGGTTTGGCTTCTGCAGGAGGGACTGGTTATTCCGGGAGAAGGGCTGTCTCGTGGCAGCATCATCATGTAGCCATGTCTGTCCACCTGCTGTAAAGAGCAGGGATGAAGGTGCAGGGTGGCCATGTGGTTTGCTCTGGGTTGCATAGGGGTGTAATCTGTATGAGGAGAGGGGACGATGTTATAGATCATAGGCATGTAGCCATCATCCTTAGGCAGCTTCTTCTGACCATCTGAGTTGAGTGAGGGAGGCCTGTTTGGGTGATGTAACTCCGTGTAAGACTTATAGCCTGCTTTGAGGAGGCAGGAGCAGACAGCGTTCCGTTTTGACTCCACGGGGCTCGATTCATCTAATGAAGATGAAGTCTGCGTCGCTTTCTGGTGCATGACACCTAAACTGTTAGCGGGTTTTGGCTTGGCGTAATGTGTGAGCTTGAGAAAAGTTCTTTCCATATAACTGCTCTCCTCCTCAAAAGTCCTGGCACCGCCCTGTGTGTCTTTGTACCAATCCATGGCCATGTAATCCGCTAGTCGATTCTCCTCCCTAATGGGCGGAGTGTCGCTGTGTGGTTCAGGTGTACTGCTGCTTGCACGGAAATATCTAAAGTCACAAGGGCTGGGACAGAACTCGTCAGAGGAGTTGAAGCCTCCATCACTGGGGGAGCCGCAGATGGAGGAGCTGGAGGGTCGTGTGTGCGTGTCCGAGGCTGAACCATGGCCGCTGCTGCTGGAAACGCTGATGGGACTGGTAGCAGACAGAAAGTGCGATACGGGGAGGGAGGCAGAGCGAGTATGATGGGCAGAACCAGGTGAGGCATGGGCGCAGCAGCCACCGCTCTCCTCCCGGCCCACATTCAGGCAGGGCGTGTTCAGGTGCAACAAGCTGCCCGTGCCTGAGCTGAGAGGTCTGTCAGAAGTGCCCTCGCCTTCGCTGGAGGTACGGTAGCGCTGTCCTGTTACTCCTTTACTCTTTCCAGTAGGAGGTATGCCCGTCACCGAATCAGTCCTGGAGGCACGCTGGAGCCCTGTGTGGCTGGGAGGGAGATTGCCAAAGTGGCGGCGTGTCGTGATAAAGGGTATGGGATTGGACCCGGAGGACTGGCTTTTGCTCCGTGGTCTGAAGTCCGGAAAGGCCTTCAAAGCCTTCATGGTGTCCAGAATGGTCTCGTGCATGTTCTGAGCCACCACAGAGTCTTCCACTTGCACCCAGATCTCACCTGGACCGATAGAAGAAGAGCGTCCCACCTCGATGAAGAAAAAGCTCTCCGAATGGCCGCAGCGGCGAATGTTCATCAAGGGCAGGTTCACAGCAGGGGTCTCGGAATTTAACTTCACCAGGTGAATTGTCTTGGCGGAAAGGCACAGACGGTACACCCCCATTAAATTCTTGGTCTGCCCCAAACCTTTAGGTTTCACATTCACCTGCCACACCTCCTTAAAAATAGTCCCAGGTGAAATGGTCCCATAGCCGTCATCTAACTCGTCCGTGTCCAGCTGGCCCTTTTTGCCTTCGGTCATCAGTTCGGTGAGGGCCAGGTACCAGTCCTCCTGCTCCTGCTCGCTGTCAGCCACCACCGCAAAATACTCATCTTTAGTATAAAGAGCAATGAGGTATTTGTTCTTGGCGTCAGCCCTCTTGTTGACCGTGAAACACTGGGACAGGTAAATAACCCTCTTAGGAGGACACGCAACACCGGCAGTGGAGGCAGCAGCTTTAAGTGCATTTCGGAATTTTTTCTCACTGTCATAGTACTCCAGGCGACTGGGCCCGAGGTTACTGGGCCCTCTCAACACAAAGAACCTCTTGTGGCCATGTTTCTGTTTTCTCAGATATCCACACTTCCACACATCAGCGTCCACGCTGCCCGAGCACACGGCGGCGGCGGCAGCCAGAGCAGCAGCCGTGGTGTCCGTGCTGAGGACGCGGCAGAAGGCAGAGTCGTGGACCTTGTATTGGAGCGCGGGGAGGTGTTTCCTCACCACAGGATCCTGAGCATTCTCCTCCGGGAACAGATGATGAACTCTGAAGTGGTAAGGGGGTGGGTGTCTCCTCGGAGGGGCAACGTGGTGCTGATGAGCAGAGGCCGTCGAGTGCACGGGCAAGCGCGAGCCACCGTTATTGATTGAGCAGCAGCAAGAGGAGGAGGAGGAGGAGGATGATGATGATGATGGCTCTCCGTTGGTCGCGACCGCCGCCGTTTTTGCAACAACACGACGCGGCTGCGCCTCCAGCGTCAACATAACGCCGTTATCGTGGAGATGTTCTATGGGACGATGAAATTAAAGGTCACTTTACCTCAGTTACACTGACGCGCGGCCCATTTTTTGTGGAGGGAGTGAAGGGGAGGAGAGAGAGAGAGAGAGAGAGAGAGAGAGAGAGAATTATAGCTCCAAGATGAGGTTCACTCGTTCAGGTAATAATCCTCGCCGCCGTCGGACGCGGTGTTCCGGTGTATCTTCAGCACGAAACGCGGAACCTCAGCAGACGCACCGAAATCACGCGCTGCCATGATCGCGCTTTATTTCTCCCCTTCACTCATGGTGGCTACACATCACTACGACCCAGCGAAAACATCACGTGACCAAAACGTCAGCGAGAAGTTCGGGGCGATAGGGAAGGTAAAGGAGAGGGGGGCATGCTAGGCAACTAGGCTTCTGATTGGTCAGACGGTCAAACGGATTGTGACTGGCACCGGGAGCAACCAGTAACATGGACGAATCCGCCAGTCTCGAGCGTCTGATTGGTGCGTCTGGTCCTGTGTGCAGACGGAGGCGTTGCTTAAAGAAAAAAAAGAGATGTGTAATGAGAATAAGGACGAGGTGCCTACAGAAAAGGAGACAAAAAAGGCAGAAGATGGGCGATCACACTGAGCTCTTACTGAACAAAGGAAAATTAAACGTTTTACAAATCTGTATTTATTAGCCTTGTGTTATTTCCGGGTTCGTTTTTTTTTTTGTTTTTTTTTAAATGATTACATTATAATCGGAGACGTGTGTTTCCGTCTCTCTCTCTCTCTCTCTCTCTCTCTCTCTCTCTTTAAAGGTTATTTATTTGTTTGTTTGTTTATTTATTTATTTATGTTTGACAAACGCTGCATCTGTGTATTGTGTATCTTTAATGTTGGGTTTTGGTTTACTTATGTTCATGCATTTCTGTTTCAAGCACACTGATAATTAACCGAACAAATGACATCAGAGAAATAGAGATTATGAAAACTGGGATTATTATGTCTTTTTAATTACTTCCAAATTAATTTATTAATTTAAATATTTATTTTCACTCACTCACTTTCAGCATCTGGTTTTATCACAGTCAGGGTCAGAGAGGATCCAGAGTTTATCCCAGGAATACTGGGCGTGAGGCAGGAATACACCTAGGTGGGACGCCAGTCCGTCACAGGGCACCATGCGCGCGCGCGCACACACACACACACACACACACTCACACACGCTCACACCTAGGGGCAATTTTTATCTTAGAAAGTCCACCTACTGGCATGTTTTTGGGAGGTGAGAGGAAACCGGAGAACCCAGAGGAAATCCACACGGACACGGGGAGAACATGTAAAACTCCGCATAGACAGGAACCCGAGCTCAGGATGTAACCCTGGAGCTGTGAGGGCATCACTGTGCTGCCAATTTATTTGAATCCATTGTAATAATAATTAAAATCAATATTACATTTCTGAATGACACTTGACAACACTCAGCGGATTACATTTGGTAGCACCTAAAAGTGTGTTCGCTAAATTACAGGGAGTACAGGACTAATTCTGGGCAACTAAGAAGAATATAAATTGCAGATATAAATATTGCATTCAATCAGCTGTTTTTCATTTGTTTAAAAAGGGAACAAGACTACACATTGGAATTATAAAATATAATGGACTCTAATCAATATCTTTCCTTCTTTGTGTTAGTTCAGTATTTGAAACTAGAAACACATATTTTCATTCTTCCAGCACGAGTTTCAGGTAGATCCTCTTCCAAAGCTCAGCACCTGCTCGCTGGACTCAGTGAATTAGAGTAATGGGTGAGAACAGAGTCCGATCCTCTCTGGCTTAGCGTAATAGTCCCATTTGCTATTTATAAACCTTACAGCCAAATTCATTTGAAGAGCCTCTTACTGAAGTATCCGATAATCTCCAGGTGCCCAAAGCACTTCACCTTTCGACTCTCATACATACCACATCCTCCTTAAGTACTGAATGAATCATTTATGCCCACTGGGATGAAAGGTACTGTAACCTCTAGTTAAAAAAATCAGGCTCATGATTTAGAAAGCTGCATAGATTTCACGTTGAGATTCCGCCAAGTCGGAGAGTTGCTTCTTCAGCCAGATGGTATAACCCATGTGTTCTCCTTAAACTCGCCTGGTTTTGTGGAATAAAGAAAAGAATCTTGAAAAAAATGCTCTCTAATAGTTCCTGAAACATTAATGAGCCGGGAGAAAAAACTACTTTTCTGGAAATGTCAACTTTACTGAGTCACAGATATTGCTTTTGTGGGCCAGTTCTCTCAATGTCCATCACAATAGAGCTGTTAATGATGGTGGATCATAACATTTTCCTCAGTGAAGTCCACATTGGACAGCTGGGCCACGTGCCTCACAACCAAAATCGTCCTTACTGCTTTCTGCAGCAGCTGCTTGAAGTCACGTGCCATCTCTGACCTGCAACACAGCAATAAGCAACAACAGTTCAGATCAGCCCTGAGACCCCGCGATCCTACTCGTTCCACAGGAGACCTGTCAGGATTACAGAACTGCATAGATTAGTCATTTAACACAGTCAATTATGTGAAGGAGGAGAACTTGTAAGCTTTAACTTTGCCTCAGCTGGTTTTATCCAGTCCTTCACTAAACACTGCCAAATCTTGTTCCTATCAACTCCACAATCTGCAGAGTTTATGTTAAATACAGGAGGAAAGTAGACTTGTGTGATATAACAATTTAACTGTTTCTATATAATATTACACAGCTCCAATATCCAGTGATGTTTACTCTGATTATATTATATTAAATTATACTGTATTATATTATATTATATTATATTATTATTATCAGACCTGCTGATGTTTATGCATTCTGCGTAAGAGCTGCACAGTTGAACATCGGAGCACGTTAGTAGGAGTTCTCACTCAAAAATACTCCAGAAGATCAGTCTTTTTCTCTCAGATAAAACGTGACATGATCCAGTCAGCACATGAATCTGGGATGATTGACAGTTGCATAAGTGTTTCAAACTCTCAGATATTAACTGACACCACCTGGAATCCCCGCCCCCTTCCACCATCTCACCTGAGTCATGTATTTATTAGGGATGGCACTGGAAAAATTTTGACTGAAAATTGATAAAAACAGCACTTTCAGTTTTCTGCCAAAAGAGAAAAATTTGATTAAATTTTTGACGTAAAAAGTTGAAATATTCCTACAACGAACTGTCAAATCTAACACTTTATAAAAATGTTAATTGTGATGATAATTAAAAAGTCATACAGTTTTTTCGCTCTCCTGTGCCGGTCAACACTGAGACACGTTCAAACTCCACCTGGCTCTGCCTGGTAAGCAGTCCCCGACTGCACAGCTGGTAATATTATTACTCTCCTTACACCTGACAGGCTGGAAATGTTCAGTAGTTTAGTTCAGCTCTAGACGATTAAATGGTATAACTTGACTTTTTTTTTATGGAAAATTGCAAGCAGGGAAAAAATCAATATCACACAAGCCCCAAGGAAAGTGTATGAAGGAAATTCTTAGCTATGATGGAGATGCCAGAAATAAAAGAAGCATAGTCAAAGCTTTATAGTTTAAATAATTTTTCTGTATAAAGATACATTCATGAAGGATCTGAGCTGCACTCCTGCTGGATCAGTGCTGCTTAATAGGATCAGATTAAGATGAACAGGGTTTGTCATTACTGAGAGACTTTCTCCTGAACTTAAAACACTGTTGACAACCTTCGCCATAACTGCCATTACAATACACATAATGTAAAGATTTTATGCTGACACTAGACTAATAAAAAGGCAAGCCTCTCACCTACAGTTAAAGTGCTCATGTTGATAGCTTAGGTGTCAATCACAGCTGCTCCACGACAAACACCACTGATTTGTCATTTTTGTTTGGAACAGTGTTTTATAAAACTAATATTTGACTGGACAGCGTGTATTCTTGGACTGAATGATGGTACAACAACGATACACTCAGATTCTTTATGAATACCCTCTTCATTGTCCTGTAAGTATCACTGCATATTTGAGATACAGTAATGGGTAAACCACACAGCAGAGAGATCAAATTAAATAAAAAATAAACACTGAAATGAGTTCAGGTCAGGAACAGGGTTGAGACGATTCGAGGTCCAGCGCTGGATGCGTAACACTACCTCATTTCTTCTTCGCTAACTGGGCCTCGGCTTTTTTCCGTTTGAATCGGGCGATTTCCTCCATCTGCAAGCCATGGGCCATTTGTCTGAAAGATATATTAAAGAGGCACGATAAACAAGCCAAACACAATAGAGGGACAGGGAAAGGGGCAACCAGCTTCAATCCTGGAGGCCTACTGTCTCACCAAAATAATGTTTGGGCTAGATCCATTAAAATTTATTATCAGACATGGTGAATCTTATCATATAATGTGTATTAACCTACAACCCACAACCCTGTGGAAATATTTAGCTGTTCTGAGCATCACAGGATGATTACCTCCAGGAACAAAGACAGCTACCCCTAAAAGATCTCTGATTAATTAACCTACCCTGACTTGAGCTCAGGGGGCACAGGTAGCGGTTTAGTGAATCCATCTTTACCCACAAGCCAGTAGGTTTCTTCCATCCCTTTGCCCTGCCGGGAGTGAAGTGTGTTTTGATCAGGGATTAGAAATTATTTATAGGAAATAAATCCTTCTATGCAGATTTTCCTGTCATCGCCCTGTCTTCAAAAAGCCGGCTATGTCAGTTATCTAAAGTCAGAGCTTCCTGTAGCCGGACAGGAAGTGACAAATTCTGGACAGGAATTTAGGCCTATTGGAGAAATGTTTAGGTTTAGGGTTATGGTGCTTTCTTGAAATCATGCTCGAATGGAAAAATAACAATATTAACCAGTTTAGCAGTTTTAAAATAATGCTTTCACTCTGGAACAACTTAGAGGACTTTAGTTCATGTTTTTGATTAAATTCAATGAAAAATTTTGTCATTTTCGTTCCCTGGAAAATCCCTGATTTTGGCTTATTGTTACTGCGGTACTGTTAGCTAGCTAAAATAAATACTAAATGTAATTAAAATGTAAACATATGTATTGATAAAACGAGCATAAACAAAACCCAGGCTAATCAGCAATAATTGGCCTACGCTACACTTTATTGTGAATATATATATGTTTACCTTTAGTTTGGTTCTTCCACGAATCTGGACTCGGTATCCTTCCTTGAGCTCAAGAAGGATCTTAACAGTAGTGTGACTGACATGGATGCGGTACGCTGTGGACAACAGTGACATGCCTAATCACTGGAAAATTATACTTATGAATCTCCATTACATTGCAATATACTGTCCATATTTTCCTAAAAAAGGTTTATAATAACTCCCTGTACACAACTATTCATATGCTCTTGAGGAAACTGACTGTCTGTTTTGTGTCTGTAGCTTTAGACTTAAACTCTAATAGTTTTCAGGGTCGCTTTTCAGGATTTCAGATCATTTTGCAGTTTGTCTAGCATACCATTTTGCTCTATTTTAGCATTACATTATAGCTTTTACAAAACATTAGCAATAGTGTTTATTTTACATTTTGAATTTCACTTTTGAACTTACTTATTTTTAATTTATTTTTAACTTATTTTTAATTTATTTTCTTCCTTTACTCTATTACTCTCTCTATTCACCCTTGCACCACTGCAATAATTCAAAGAGCAGGCCTTAAATTTGATTTATCTGCACAGCTCAATAACAACAAACTGTAATTTCCTTTTGCACACATTGCATTGTTCTTTGCTCTTAGGAAACCCTGTGGTAAAACGCTGGCACCATGGCTCTTTCACTTCCTTATTGTCATGTTGTTGTTTTTTATATAATCGAGTCACTCACGCATGCCAGTGGACTCCATTCTCGAGGCAGTGTTCACTGTGTTCCCAAACAGACAATACCGAGGCATGGTGAGACCGACAACTCCAGCCACACACGGACCTAAAACACACAGCAGCATGTGTTGGGTTAAGAGGAGTCCCCTGACCAGGACATGTAGGAGAACAGGTTTATTTCACAAAATAGCAGATGTAGTTTCTACATCATTTACTAATTTGTAACTGGGCCTTTTTCCAGCGTTTGAAAGTGTCCCTCTGTTGTGCATCTGGACCATTTTTATGAAGCACGTTCTTGATATTTGAATATAGACACTGAGGGACACTGCATACCACTGACCCGTATGCAGTCCGATTCGAATGCGTACTGGAACGTCTGGCATGTGTCTCATCTTAAAGGTGCCTATAGCGCTGAGGATATCCAGTGCCATGTTTGTGATCTCAGCAGCGTGTCGGTCGCCATTGGGAACAGGAACTCCAGATGCCACCATGTACGCATCTCCGATTGTTTCCACCTGAATATCATAGGTGAGGGTTAGTTGTCAATTTTTAGGTACATAATAAATAATTGATCTTAAGAGTATATACATTTTAAATGTATTATTTATTGCACAACAGGAGTGACAATATATAGTACATTTTTATGTTTGTGTGAGCGTCCGTCCCAGCTAATTTACAGTTCACTTCTTTTAAAGGTCACGAACAGTGTGTTTCTATATATATATATACTGTACATGTCATACAGTTAATCTAATTACAGAAGAAGAAGTATGTAATCTCCCATGGAGAAGCTGCTTATTCTTACCTGCAAACACACTCACAGTTCATTAAAGAAGAAATTATGATGTAGAATTTCAGGTATTTTCATGATCATTTTAGGATATAATTTTGGAGTAACAGATTTTAATATTAGAGAGCTGTTTGGTTAATCAGGTTAATCCCTCATTGTGATATTATTATGCTTTAATAATAAGAACATTTTACCTTGTAGACATCATGGTTTCCAATAATCGCATCAAATAAGGTGTATAGATCATTGAGCAGGTCAACCACTTCAATGGGCTCACTGTTGGCAGAGATGGTGGTGAAGCCCACAATGTCGCTGAAGTACAACGTCACATTATCGAAGTACTCGGGTTCCACAGTGCCACCGACTTTGAGAGCCTCAGCTACAGATCTGGGAAACAACACGTTCGTTATATAGGAAAGACACTTAAAGTTGTTGTGTATGTCTAATAGGTGTGTTTTGAGGGTTTGTGTGTGAAATGAGAGTGTAACGCTTACGGGGGGAGCATCTGCGTGAGCAGTTTTTCTGTTTTCTGCTTTTCAATCTCCAGCTCTTCTGTCCTCTCACGTATGAGCTCCTCAAGGTTGGAAGAGTACTGCTCCAACATTCGCAACATGGAGTCTATGATGTTCGTCTTCTTCCCCTTGTTAATGTTCCTAAACTGAGGCCAAAGACAAAAGTCTTTTTCACAGGACTGACTCTGACACTGTGAAAAAACACTGAATAATAACTGAAACCAAATAGAGAATTTCCTTTTTTTACAACTTACATTTTTATTTAGACATTAAAGGACTCGTACCATGTCACAAAGTTTTCCTAATCTGTCATCCAGCCATTGAATGTACGCTACATATCAAGTACATGGGTTCAGTTTACCGTCCAAAATAGAAAAAAATGGTCACGAATCATGAATCGATTCATCATCTGCTCGACCTTCTCACACTACACAGTGTAGTTAGCGCTGTAGCTATCCGTGAGCGTCTGAAGACAGATAATCCACCGCACTGCAGTGTGGAAGTTGAGGATGAGCGCTCCTGACCCTACCTCAGTCAAATATTTCAGTACGCTGGAGTAAACGAAGACTCGTATAAAACGAGGCGTTTCCTTTACTTCCCTAGAAGCCACGAACTCGATCTAAAAGCATATTGAGGTAAGTTTCACTAATTTGCGAACTAGCTCTATTTAATTAAGTTAGCTTGTTTTCTTTGCTAACGCGGGGTTACACTAGCATTAAGTCCTGTAACTAACATAGTTGACTAGGCAGCAAATTAAATTCTAGCTAATGGTAAATATCGGTTATTTACAGGATATTTAACTTCTGATTAATTTATTAGTAAACTACGTAGCGCTAGTCATGTATACGAGCAGCAAACTTACAGAGACTGAGTGATGATTTCATATAAAAAGGCATTGTTGCTTTAAAACTATAATGATCTAACAGTTTTAGATAAGTAATAAAAGTTCACCTGAAAGCATGATATTAACTTCATTTCACCAGTTAAAAGCATTTATTTTGACTTTTAATACGTACTTTAACTTGAGTATATTTTTGGCTGAATACTTCTACTTTTAATCTAGTAAGATTTGAAATATTTTCACATCAAGTATAATGTCTCAGTAATTTTTCCACAGCTGATGCTATGGATGAATTAGAAATGAATGTATTGATTCTCCTGATTGCTGTTTGATCTGAGCTAAGGAAAGTGCCACCTGTTCGAAGATCTCATCAAAGGCAGGTCGTCGATCTGGCTGTTCGTTCCAGCACTGCTTGATGAGCTGAATGCATTCCATAGGAGCGTAGTCAGGAGAAACCACTGGCCTGCACAGCGGAGGGGGTTTCTTAATCTTCTGGATGATTTCTGTAGATAAAAGTACACCTGTTTGGATTAAAACTTTCCATAACATACCACAAGTATGAATGAACAGTTCAGTAGAACCTCAGTAGATCTGCTCATGAACTTGATAATGATATTCTGTTCCACTAAAACTGCTCACATTAATCCAGAGATCCACTTTTACATCATATAATAAAACAGTTTCTCTTTGCTCGTCTTTAGTCTTTCAGGTTAAGTTGCTCTGAATAAAATGATCTTCCATGTAAATAAATATAAATGTAATTATGGTTATTGCACTGTGCCCCATTAGGGTTTTTGTTTTCATTATTAGCCGCATTAGCATTTGTGTGTGTGTATTTCTTCATGCTGATGAGTTTATGGCTCACCCTCAGCAGGCATTTGGAGCATAAAGAACGGAGGCCCTCTCAGCACCACCTCCTGTACGATGATGGAGAAGCTGTAGACGTCACCCTCATAAGTACCAAACTGTCCAGGGTGTGGAGTACGCAAGTGTTCAGGAGCGGTCCACAGGAGATCTGTAAAGACCGAGACACAGAGCAGTGAAATATTTAACACCAGACACGAGGGCTGATTATTACGAACTGAATTAAATGGATGCAGCTGATTCAGTCACATTTTTAAAGATTTAATCATTAAAATTGTTGATCTTTTACTGATTTTTTAAATTTCCTTTTTAGTGTCAATTTATTTTTTGTAGACTGTAAATAAAAATATATTCAAGCTTAGTTTCAAAGTTCTTTTTTAAATGCACCGCTAGTTATTAGCTTAACGTATACATCATGATACATATTATGAATTCTGGGCCTGGGACAAACCAAAAGAGTCCCCAAGGAAACACACACACACACACACACACACACACACACGTATATACATATAAAGGTTTCCTGAGGCTTTAATCTCTCAGTCTGGTTCAGTACACAATCACAATCATGGGGAAGATGAAAGTAAATGTTGCATTTCAAGGTTCCAATGTCTGGAGGAAGAGTGGAGAGGAACGGAATCCGAGTTGCTTGAAGTCCAGTGTGAAGTCCAGTTGCTTGGTCTACTGTGTTTTCTCAAGTCAAGAGTTGATGCAGCGTCTACCAGGACATTTTAGAGCACTTCATGCTTCCATCTGCTGACGAGCTTTATGGAGATGCTGATTTCCTTTTCCAGCAGGACTCGGCACCTGCCCACAGTGCCAAAACTTCTAGTAACTGGTTTGCTGACCACGGTATTACTGTGCTTGATTGTCCAGCCAACTCGCCTGACCCGAACCCCATAGAGAATCTACGAGAGACACCAGACCCAACAATACTGAGGAGCTGAAGGCCGTTATCAAAGCAACAATTTTAGCTTAGCAGAACCTTTCTGGACTTCAATAAACTTGTTTCTCAATTCTAAGAACACAAAGAACGAACTTGCGTTCTCGTGAAGACCGGTCATGCCAGGAGACCTTGGAAGAACGAACTCGGAAGGACATGAGGACACAGAACGCATCTTTGTGAGAACTGAGATGTGAGCTTCCTGTTGAGCAATGGACTTTTCAACAACCTCTCAATCTAAATCATATATCAGATTCATTCTTTTTAGATGCATATTTAGATTATTGTCATTAAAAAGATGTTAAAACTACAGGTATGGGTCAGGTTTCCGTCACAAGAACATATCTGGGTAATCTCACGCTTCCTCAGGTCTTGCGTTCTTGAGAACTGGAACTGAACTTCGGCGGTAGATGATGGCGTAGAACAAGTTCACAAGGAAGAAAGATCACATAAGAACATATATTGAGAAACGGCTTTATTCTTTCTATATTTCTGTATGTTCTGGGAACATTTTTATATAAAGTTTGTACACATTCCTACAATGTTGCTGCAACATTGTTAGCTGTAGAAACTTGAACACTAACATTTCTGTAAGTTTTATCTACCTGTGAATGTTGAGTAAAATTCTAATAACATTATGAAGCATTATTACAACAGATGAGTTTAAAACATTGCAGGAACATAACTTTTGGAATGTTATAGCCTACCTTTCTTATAACCTTACAAATACCTTATGAATGTTATAAAAACGCTTTATGTTGTTATTTAATTAAAGTCAATGTGCTTGCGACTTTTTGTTTATGCGTCAATGTAAGTGACTTATAAACTAAACACAACACTAAACTAAAATAAAATAAACTAAACACAACACTTACCTTCTGCTTTAGGTTCTGTGTAGGGGAACTTTTGGGCATGGAGAACTTCATTGTAACCGTAGTCAGTTACTTTCAGTACAAATCTTCCGTCCACAACACAGTTACGGGACTTGAGTCGGCCGTGACACACACCCTTGTGATGAAGATACTTCATGCCCTGACAAACCCAAATGAAGGTAAAGTTTAATTATTATATTGGGAATAGACACAATTTTATCTTTGCTTTTATGTAATACAGCCTTCAAGTAATTAAAAGTGGTTTGTGAAATACTTTTTGTGTCATATTGTTCAGTAAGCATTTTTATTTCTTTAGAGCCATCCATGGGGCAGGACTGAGTCCCACCATATATATATATATATACACACAATATCCATACAGCAGAAATGTGTGCGCACTACAGTGACCTTGTTTCCCCACACAAAGGCTGAGAAAAATGTGTCTCCATTTTCCAATGGCAAATTTTTTGGATTAGTTTCAGGTTTTTTTGTGTTTTTTTAAAAGGAGTTGGGAAACTTGCTGAAATCGCTGAAAACGAGCTGCTAGACTGCACTCTGGATGACTGATTGTTGTTGACACTCGACCACCTTTTAAAGGGTTACTCTAAAAAGTCACTAGATAGTAACCTGTAGCATAAGTCAAGTGTGATAGCGTCTCTGCTTCATTTTGTTTGTCTTCATTAATGTTGTCCTGCAACACCAAAATCCAAGGTCACGAGTCACTACTGCTTCAGAATTACTAAACTATTCACCCACACACAATAATCATCTTTTTGGCAGCTTCACAGTGTGTCATCTTGTCGGGATACCTTGATAAGGTCCAGTAGCAGTGAAGACTTGAACATCCAGTCCAGTTTAACATCTTCATTGTGAAGCAAGTCCTCTAAACTTCCACGAGAGCAGAACTCAGTTACGATGGCAAAGATACCACAGTCATGAAAGAACCCCAAGAATGGATTCAGGTTCTCATGACGGATATCTCTCATCTGTTTGGGAAACAGTTTTGTCAGAATATTTAAAAGACATTATATTCTTATTATAAAGACATCAGTAAAAGATGTGTACCAGTTCAAAGACGTCACTAGTCTTTGGATTTATTGACCTAAAGTGTCCGGACGGTAGCCGCTTCAGCCAAGCCCAATCCCCCTGAACAGAACCGTAATACAACCGTGAAAATATGTTCTCCTGCCCGAGTAAATAGAAATCGGATTAAAACATTAGATGAAAGACACTTTCTTGTACCTCCAATATGGCCACGTTGGAGTTTTCATAGCTGGGCTCCACAGTGTTGGAGATGGAGATGCGTGAATTCATTTTGCTGTCCATTTCTGACGAACATCTCTCTGTGTCTCCTGTACCTTCTTCTATACTCACTTTCTAAATCAGATTAATTAAGAGCCAGGTTTAAATCATTTAAATGTCACTCATAAATTCAAATAAAGGTCGCTGTATCCTATTCGAGAGCAGACTAGAACGAGTCGCTTTGTAGTCCTGTCTGCTTGTTTGTTAAACTAGTTGTTCATATTTAATTGTATTTGTTTTTTCAGGGTTTTTTTGTTCTTTATGATACACTGAATGAATAAAAGGCTAAAATAAGTCAAAAATATTATGTGACTTTAAAATACAGTTAATTGTAAACTGATCAGTGGATTTCTCTTTCACTTAATGTAACGGCCATAAATGACCGGATATTGTCCTGGGGAACCGTTAAAGTAATCACAAGGACAATTTTCAATTTGTGACTCAAAAGTGCATGATGCTACGTCATGTGGTCAGTATGGGACTGACCTTGTTACTGAGAGAGGGATTGATGAAGGTCACATCGTCCAGAGTGAGGAGGATCTTATTGGGACCTCGAACCATTCTAATTTGATTGAGGCGACGTCTGCGTTTGAAATCAGCAGGAAGGATGAGTAAAATAAATATGTACTAGACATGGGCAGTAAATAAATGATATATGGAGCTTATCGTATTCCTACCGTGTACAATATCCGAGAATACTTATGAAAAATATTACGAGAAGTGCTGAGACGAACACCTCGAACAATATGAGCGGGTCCACTCCTGGTGCAGAAAAAAGGATTGCGAACAAATCTGTTAGTTAAATGAATGCTTCCAAATCATACTTTTATTAGTATGCTAACACTACCATGAAATTAGTGAACCCAACCCATGTACTTTTCCACACGTAGGCCTACCTCTGGTACAAAGAGGTCCTCCAGGTGTGAACCAACATCTGGAGTCAGCTTTGGGCTGAACACCACCAGGGAAGTGTATAGATCTACTGAGGTAGCGAACAACGTTAGCCTGTACGTCTACAGTGTGAGTGGGATGCAGTTCCCAGGAAACACCATCTGTATCCAGCACCACATAATCCAGAAGACTCACTCCAGAACCGTTGGTGCAAATCCTCTGACTGAAACCCTGGAACACCATATTCCCAGTGTGACGAGCTAGATTTGCCCCCGAAAACCAGGATGCAGACTCACGAACGTTCTGTAGAGCATTGGCCATGAAGATGATGGAAGTGTAAATGGTGCCAAATAGAGGAGATACCTACAGGGGAAGATACCACACCTTAATTTTATAACTGAGTCTCCATTCCATTTACACCACAGCACATTTAATTCTCAAATTTGAATTTTTTATAACAGCAGCTCTGACAGAAGTTCCTGCTGTAACTTAAATCACAGGTTTATATTAACACACCCCTTCTCATACGTTATGGTTTCTATAGTAAAAGCTGGTTTATAGGGACGTGTACAGCAGAAGCGCCACATAACCTAAAACTAATACTAAAGAGATTTTAACAAAGAAAACGTTATTAATCATGTGGTGAAGTTTTCTATTAGGAGACGTTTATTAAACATTTTATAGAAGGAGTCTCCAGTGTCAGCGCTTTGTAACTCTCAGTAAGTTTTCAGACATTTTCAGAACAGAGGAGTTTACACTTCTTTCCGGTTTCTCGGTAACATCACAAGCTGTGGGGTTTTTTTTTATTATTAACTTGATGAGAGAGAATAAAGAGACAGAATAAAGAGAAAGAATAAAGAGAGAGAATAAAGAGAGCTATGGTGAGGGAACGAGTGTTTATAGCTGCTATAACGTAAGTGAGAACAGGAACTCACTCGTCTCATTGATATTCTGTAACGTTAAATGTAAGTAAAAGGGATTTTTTTAAAAACATAATGTGTTTTCATTAATAAATAAAAAATTGTAATCTTCTGCAAATTGTTGTGGTGTAAGAGAAAGAACCCAGTTCAGGTCGGCGTGATGTGAGACTGTTATCACCTTGAAATGGATTATTTACCTACAACAGCACGGTCCAAAGTGAGTAGTTCCTTACATAAAGACACCTAAGTATGCAGTATATTTAACTTAAAGCTGAAGGACATGCGGTAAATCTTGGGGTAAAATCCCAGGCGTTATACCTCATGAGGTTTAATGTTTGCAGGCACCTCTTTAGACCTGATGGCATCCTCGTAGGCCTTGTAGAAAGAATTTTCCTCTGAGTCCATTGTAATAGTCAGCACAGCGTCGTAGGCCAGTCTTAGCTTGCTGTTGTTTTGCAGTGCGGGATGAGTCACCTGCTTGTATGGCAGGCTGTAGAGCAGTGTATCATAGGGCACGAAGACCACCGAGCCATCGGTCAAGTGCATGTCCAGAGCTGTCTCCAGCAGCAGTTTCTGGGTTTTCCCACCGATCAGGACAGAATGCATGCAGAGGATCACCACTGTGTAGATGGAAACAACAAAATAGTTCTAATATACTGTATTTATACATTAATGATATACATTAGCATTTTTTTTTACATTTGCAAGAAAACTTTACTCTTGACTTTGACAACTGTCTAGCAAGTCTGATTCCAGCTAATGGTAAATTTATCGGTTATTTACAGGATATTTTTCTTCTGATGAATTCATTAGCAAACTAAGTACTTTTTCCACCTCTGGTATTTTTTAAAGACGTTACAGATAGCAAGTTAGCAATACATTTATAATTTGGCAATAAATAACTTTTTCCACACTGACGTTTGTCTACTAGCATGCACATGGTTCATGTATTGCTCACTACACTACTATCACCATTACACAGGGTTTGGAGTGGTCATTATCAGATTCATGATCACTTACTGCGAAGCTCCTTCATCTTCCTGATGGTGGAGAGGGAGCTGCGTATACTGGCAGGGTCATTGCTAGTGGACAGCAGCGTCCTGACAGGGAAGCCATAGCTCCTTAAGGCATCAGCTACCTTGTAGGACGTGTCCACCCACATGTAGTCAGCTGAGGCTATGATGGCTATGTTTGCCCAGTGGAAATGGTGTGCCACAGTCTTCAGCACCCAAATGGGAGAGGGTATGGTGCGGGAGAACGTCGGGTGACGTGATGAGCTCTCTAGCTCATAGTTCACGCAGGACCAGGAGAAAAGTGCCTTGTTCCAGTTCCTGGCGAGCAGAGATGCTGCCTCACAGTATCCAGGGTTTATGGGCCCTAAGAATGCTGAGGCTCGTGTGTAGTAACCCATGAAGTCCTTCAGGGCTATCGATGTCTGACAATCTTCTTCCAGGATGACGTAGTCAAACGTGATACCCAGAGACAGGGCCTGATCTCTGTTGATCCTCTGCACAGCTAGTTTAGCTGCGACGCCAGGCATGGCCTTGGCAAACATGGAGTCACAAGACCATGGGCCTAACACTCCAACCCTGAATATGCTCGCCTGAACCATATACGGGGTGCTGAGGTTTACCAGGAAGACCCAAAGAAGCCAGGATCCATGTGGTATATAGAGAAATTTTTGTTCTTTTACGGTGACGGTTAGCATGCCGTAGACCAGCCACACATTCAGTTGCAACATCACAGAATCCCATCACCTGAGACCAGACACCTGATGCACGATACTGCAACGTGGTCTGGTTTTTCATTAACCCTTTGATGCTGTAAAAGAGTGTGTAGTGTTAGCTGTGTCTCCATCCAAGCAGCCTTTAGTCTGATAAAATATCTGGATCAAACCAAAGGCAAAGTAACCTGCACAAAAAGACATTAAAAAACTTCTATATGTATAAATCGATCAGTGTCTGTTTCACTTAGTGAACATTACATGCGTACGTAGCTAACATCAGTTGAATATATTAAGCAGGGACGCCGAGATAGCAGCACTTTCAGTTTTTGGCTGAAAGAGAAAAAAAATTCTGCAATGATAAGTCAAATGTAACACTTTGTAAATAATTTTAATGCTAGTTATAATTAAAAAGTGATTAAAAACATTTTATGATTTCTACAAGGGACATTAAGGGACATACATAAGCATTTGTAAAAGGATTATATCAAAAATGTACTATGTTATGTTTTTTTGTTTTGTTTCCTGCTTCCGTTTTATTTGTTATATTATCTGAAGTATAATTTGAATTTAAGAAAGTTCAGTTTATTGAATGATGAATTTTGTTAGTATTCTTTATTGATAATTTACCTGTAAATTGATTTCATAATATAAATAAGAATATATGTAATAAAGAAGAACTTTACTGTGATCTGTATGTATTCTATCTCATTTACAAATGCAGGTCTCTGAATGGATAAAAATATAGACTACACACACACACACACCTTCTTCTTCTTCTTCCTGTTCTGTTAATATTATTTCACAAATACTTATATATATTGCTCAGATACACTTACCCAGGCTGAATGAGGTAACGTAAGAACTGCACAGTCACTCAGTAATGCAGCTTAACTTCACATATTTCACATAGTTCATGTTGTCCATCTAAGATTCTCCAAAGCAAAAAACCCTGTAATCTATTCTATGGAAGGTGAAAAAATGTTAACTGTGAAATAAACGCCGCTGTAATATAGTGTTTGTATTTTGCAGGTTGAATGTAATCCTTTCAGTCCATCCGTATCAGATGTACGACAGCACTACAGATTAGTCCAAGTGACCTGAAGATTATATTAATTCCTTCTCATTACTTTTGCAAGCTCTGCCTTAGATATCACACTTTCCCTAATGACTAGGACATTTATTTTATTTATGTCAGTGAATAGTCACAATGTCTGTGTTATTTATATTGTACTGCAGTGAACAGAATAAATGATTATTATAATGTTCGATGCACCTCGTGTACATGACAAACAATCGTCCCATATGGATAGAAATTTAATACTTTGAATAGATCTACAGTATGGTATGTTCTGAAAACAGTCAATAATATACAGCATTACTGTGCTGTTTCACAAAATTCCACTCAAGGCAGTAGAGACAAATGCATTTTTGTAATATAACATAAAGTATAACTAACATTTAGACAATATAAAGCTAGCTCTTTATGTTAACATTTGCAATTTGCAGAAAATAAATCATTTACTCATTTTACACGTTTTAATCTTTAGTTAACAAAGAAGGTTTTTAGTTTTAAAGATGAAACAATATCTAAACTGTCAAATTTCTGAAAATTTCAAACAGGAAAAAATGTTTTTTTATGCAAGCAGATTGTTCACAAGCTTAAGCGAGCAATACTGTGACAACGTGATATTCAGCCAAAACAGCATCGATGACAATAACAGTTCAAGGAGCATGAGATTGCATCACGTTGTGTTTTTTGTAACTGGTCAGATCTGTGGACCCGGCAGGTGCTGCAGGTTTCGAGCTCCTCAGAAGTTCTGCAGCTGAGATCCGACTCCCGCAGCTGGCCTTGGCACTTCTCGTCCTCCTCAGAAGAGCCATGAAGTTGTCGTTCTGGTAAGTAGACTTGGAAACACCGCCGAGAGTGTGAGTGCCAAAGTCACCTTGCTTGTTATCTAAAGAGTCTTTGCGACCCAGGAGTTTCCTCTTCGACCTGCCAAATGATTATGAAAAAGAAAAGGAAATGACACATGTAGGGTATCAAACGAGAGGAAAAATGCTGTAGGTAAAACTTCTACATTACCTGTGAATAATGGTGAAAAGGTCCTCTGTTGTGTGAGAGGAGGGCTTGTGAAGAAAAACCTCATCCTCTTCATTCACCAAATGAAGAGCACCGATTTCTGACACTTGCCCGTCCTCTTTATCATATAATTCATATTCTGGTGTAGAGAAATAAAAATAAATCTTTTGCGTGTAAATCTTTTTAAATATTTACTTTCTAGATGTTCTAATCATTGCAAATGACGTACCCGGTGGTGGTACTTTTTCATCAACTTGTGAATAAGTTGGAATAAGTCCATACACCGTGACGTGGTATTCTCGTTGAGAACTCTCTGGCTTTGAATAAGGAGACTGGATGTGTTTATCCAGTACTGACGTGTTATCACGGGGTAAGTGGACTGTATTGGGTCTCTTTGAAACTGGAGGGGCCGGTGCTCTTCTCTTCTTCTGTGGCTCGTTCGGTTTGGCATCAGTAGCAGGTTTGAAGGACAATGCATGTGTATAATCGGTACTACACTGGGATTGGAAGAGACTCGTCTCCTTCATGTGCTCTTGAGACTTCTGCTTGTGGTCATTACTGGCATTTGATGAGGATGGAAGAACAACCTTTGGCTTAACTTTGTTAACTGTTGAATAAATGCTGCTTTGTCCATAATTGGCATTGGTTACCGTCGGATCTGCAGCAGAAGTTGTGCTAGAATTAGTCACTGCTGCTGCACAAGGTGGCCGTTTAGACACAGGTGGCTTGGGTGCTACGGGGGGTTTGTTTTTTGGGCTGTTCTGAGCAGCAACAGAGCCTGCATCCTTTTCATTCTCTTCCTCGATGACAGCTGTAGTGTCGAGGTCAGAGCTGCTGACTGAACGCAAGCGCACCTTATTCAGGTCTTCCTGAGTCACCACAGGCATTATCAGCATGCTGTTACTCAATCTCTGCTTCGGGTGCGAGGCATCAGAGTAACGGCGGTTGACTTTTGGCAGGACGACAGAAGGTTCCGGATTCGGGTTAACTGCTTGCATCTCGGGTAACTGCAGGGATAATCTTGATCTGCAGTTTCGGACCTGTTGGCCAGGAACAGCACCGGAAGGTTTGGGGCGCATTCTGCCAGCTCCTGTTGTAATAGCGGTCGACTGAGTGGGAGTCTCGCACTGGCTCGAGTAGCCACTGGAGGGCGAGGCTGAGCCGGGTGGTTTGGAAGGGGAGGAGATAGAAGGCTGAGAGGGAGAAGAGCGAGAAGATGATGGGGAGTTGTTGCAGTCTGAGTTACAAGGGACTTTTGCAGGTTCATTTAGAGGATATCCCACAGAGGAACTTGTGCTAGACTTGCATGGTTCACTAGACCTTAGCTCTTTTAGTGGCCTGTGACTGGAGATGGCCTGATTCACTGGAACATCTCCTGGTGCTTCCGGAGTGAGCGTGGTCTTCCCGGAGTCACCGGCTTCTTCTTTAGATAACGGAATAAGATCCGGAAGGAGTGTGGCATTCTGTGCATCATTGGGAATGTATAGACTCTGTGTTCTACGCTCTGGAGGCGTCACGTCTGTAAGTCTGGGCAGCGACACTGTCCGTGCAGGTGGGGCTGGTTTCCTTTTGGCTTTTCTCAAAACAATGCTCCGAGCCTTGTGCTGAGGCACTGCATCAGGAAGGCGATCTCCTCTCCTCACAGAAGTGCTATCACTGCCACTGTCGTCGGAGCTGCTGCTGGGATAAGACAGGGCATAGCTTTCACACCGGCGCCGTGTTGCACCTGGGTTGGAGGTGATGGCTGTGGAAAGTGATAACGAACGTCTGTGGTGTTCCATGGCACTGACAGGTCTGCTCCTGCGCTCTTTTTGCATGGCGCCTGTCCTGACCGCGTCTTTGTCCTTCTTTCTAATGACAGCGATGTTGGTATGTGTGGCCTGGCATGGTTCCTCTGGATCTTGGAATTGTGGAGGAGGTTTAATCACATCAGGTGCCAAAAGGTAGGAGTTCAACGTATCATCCCACTCAGATGAAAACGTTGAAACATTAGGGCCTTTCCAAGTCTGAGATGAACAAAACAAGGTTGTGTGCTCCATTGTTCTTCCACAGCAAACTTTGTCTTTGTCCTTTAGGTGGGACAATTATGTCAAAACTGCTTTTTTTTTCAGAGCCAAGTCCATTCCATCAGTTCCTTGGACTTTCAGGGCATTGTGAGAATTACACAACCTGCACTAGCAGTGATGATCAAGTCTGGTACGGCAAATATTCTTCAGTAGTTATTTAATAGATGCTTGACAGTCCAAGAGATTAGATAGTGTGCCAATAGTTTTGAGACTAGGAAAGGGAAAGAAAAAGAGAAAAAGAGATAATATTAGCCTATGTGGATCTTTGTATGGCACAGAAGTGGGTGTTCACCATGGCAACAGTTACCTGTTCATCCTTACACAGAACATGAACAGACCCAAAATGACTCTCGACAGTAACTTATAGATTTTTTATAGCGTAAATGGTGAGCTATTAAAAACCATAAGTGTTAGCTCAGTATGTGCATAGGAAGGGAATAGATGGTTAAAAGAATACTTAAAATGAAATATTATTCACCATCTGCATCATGATGATCCTTATGATGCTCTCTGATTAATTTCTGATAGATTTTCAGTTGGCCTTTGTAGTTTATATTAAAATTGCATTATTTCTTGTATTTCTCCCATTTCTGCTCGTCCTCTCTCCCTGTGCCTGTACACATACTTTCATACTGTAATAACGGTGTGGCAGATAAACAACACAACAGAACAGAAAAGGTGAAGCATCATCATAAGAATGATCATAAAGAAGCTGCACTTTTTTCTGCACGTCTTTTTTGAAGTGATAACAGTGAAACTTTGCATTTGGACTTCTCTAACACCTGATACTAAAGCGAGCAGCAGACATTATTGAAGCGATTGCATTGTGCGATGGTATGAGGATTGTATGTGCTCATGTTGACTAAATGCTTTCTCTGTAAAGCAGGATCACTGCTAAGATCCATATTTATGCAAAATGGTCCTTAAACACAACCAGGCACTGAGAGAGATTTCAGCAGAATGTGATCTGTAGACGTTTATATATTTCCAAACCAACGTGTGTCTCTTATACCTGTAACTTTCTCTGTTTTCACAACAAAAACTTGATTTTTTTTCCATCATAAAGATCTGAGTCTTTCTGAGCCTGAACGTGTTCAAAACGTAGACGTAATAAATAATTCAACTTATCAAACACAAATCTCAGTGCTCACATGCATTTACATGTGCATTCGATAAAATATATGATGTTTCTGGTTACATCATCACAATATGAACCTATAAATCTAGAGTGCAGAAGCCTTCCTTGTGGCTGCGACACATCTCTCAGGAATGTCGTATTGAGTAAACACGCATGCCTAATGAAGGACATTACGAAACGCAGTAACTGTGTGATGCTCAAACACGCTGATGACGATGATTATTATGCTACGCACAAGTGAAAAACAAGCAGAAAAGGACATGCAGTCATGGGTCACCTGGCCAAAATACACAATACTGCAACATCATCTTCTGTACAGCATCCACAGCGCTGCCTAGTCCTGGACAAACGTCTCTCCAGGTTTATTTGCACATGAGCTAGATTAAGTCCTGTCCTAACAGCCCCTGTTACCTACCTTTCAGATGGCTCTGGAGACTGTGCTTGTTTTCTAATGCAGTTCCTACTTGTTCTCCGTCCCTCTCCCTCCCTCTCGCTCCTCATTCCCTCTTGCTAACACTCACATGCTGTTTCCATGACGATATGATGTGGGCTACTTGCTTCCTCAGTGAGTTCGTGAGGAAAGAGAGAGGTAGAGAGAGAGATGTAGAGAGCGAGAGAGGGAGAGAGAGAGGGAGGGAAAGAGAGAGGGAGGGAGGGAAAATGGAATGATAGAGAGTGACATATTACATAAACACAAAAAACTGTAAATTCACTGCACTGCTTGTGAAAAACAGCAGCAGGATATCAGAGGAGAACACGGAGTCTTCTGTCTCAGCTGCACCGTCCACACAGACAGAGGTGCATTCAAATTTGGAAAACTGCAGCCGAACCCATAGCAACAGCAGGAAAGTCAAGAGTCCAGTGATGTCAGGAAGAAGTGTACTAGCTTACATCATCAGTCATCTCAAATCTACTGGTGTACTGACATCAACACTAACAGAAATGATACCAGGCATCAAATCATTATCAAGCTTATTGCTCTGTAGGTTTCAGTGTAATTTGATCAGTAATCTGTATAATTGCACTTTAGATTGTTTACTTTGTTGTAGCCTTAAATACAAGCCTGCGTAATAGGTCATTAGTGTTACGCTGTAATAACACTGAAGCTTCTCACGCATCGCAGATGTTCTGTCACAACTCAGTGAGAATGTGAGATACTGAGAAAACACACAAGAGTGGTGAGAGAGAAAGACATGGAAGTAATAGAGACAGGAGAGAGAGAGAGAGAGAGAGAGAGAGATGAAACCAGGTCCACCCATATTTGAGTAATTTTGAGAAAGAACAGTGTTTCAACCACTATTTCTCCACAAAGAGGCGGTGGGGTGTGAAATGTATAATCATGGTGCATTGCACAATAGAGTTACATAAGCAATCCATCTCATATGGAAAAAAAAAGATTTAGGTGGGAATATTCAGTGCAGCAGAACTGCAGCCAGAAGTAACTTGTGGATGACAGTCTATTAGCTTTAAAAATAAAGAAAGAAAGAAAGAAAGAAAGAAAGAAAGAAAGAAGAAGAAGAAGATGGCTAAGGAAAGCTAATTTATTGACCATGACTCCATCCATCCATCCATCTTCTATACCGCTTATCCTACAGGGTCACGGGGAACCTGGAGCCTATCCCGGGGGCATGGGGCACAAGGCGGGGTACACCCTGGACAGGGTGCCAATCCATCACAGGGCACAATCACATACACATTCACACACCCGTTCATACACTACGGACACTTTGGACATGCCAATCAGCCTACCATGCATGCCTTTGGACTGGGGGAGGAAACCGGAGTACCCAGAGGAAACCCCTGCAGCACGGGGAAAACATGCAAACTCACAACCAGGGCAGCGGCAGGAATCAAACCCCCGACCCTGGAGGTGTATAATAATAATGATAATAATAATAATAATAATAATATTATTATTATTATTATTATAACTTAAAGTTTAGGTAATTTCTAAACCAGCATGCTAGGTAGAGAAATATACCTAATGAACTGAAATTAACTTGAGGGTGAGAAGGTGTGCTATCAACCCTGGGTTAAACACTGAGCTGTTTTTAACACAAAATTTTTAGTGAGTAAATACAACAAAATGTACAAAATGCCATTTTATCATATTATATCACGAGCACAGAAAAAGAACATCTATGTTGAGTTTGTGTATGAGACACAGAGTGTGTGAGTTTCAGTACCTGCTGCTGGTGAGTCTTCACTTCACTTCACTTCACCCGTCTGTGGCTGGAGATGCCATCAGGCGGTGTGTATATCTGTATCTGTGTATGAGTGCAGTATATATGAGTGCAGCTGCTACATCAGCTCTTATTATGGCCTTCTGTACGCTCCCTTATATACGCCTGACCAAAATACTCATTTTACTTCCCTGAACGCAAAACCACAAATGCAGCCGCACCCTTACAAATAGAGGAAGTTCTCAAGGGTTCAGCAAGAAAAAAAAAAAAAGATATTGCGTACAGATTAAGGTGGGTGCTGCGGCCAAAGTCAATTTCTCTGAAAAAAGAACTCCACCCGACCATGCACTCTGCGCGAGACAAAGTAGGGATCTTCATCACTTGCACATCGTAACACACAGTGAAACCTGGACTCGGGTTGGGTCGAATGTCAGATAGAACACCAAGAAATGTTCTTTATGGTAAGATGACCTTCATGCATCATCTTTAACTCTCTTCCATACAACCCCACGAGTTTACATTTAGAGAAACAGGAATTTATGCCCTGCTATTAACTATGCTGGTGGATCCATAATGGTTTGTGCTTCAGTCTCACGGGAGTCATCGGGTCCGATCATCGCTCTGCACAGTCATATAATGAGGCCATTTTACACGAGAATCCTGTGGTGTAAACACTGCACACTCACAATCCCATATTCTACATGATTACGCTCCTATAATCACTGGGTTTATATTCCAGCATTAAGATACGGTCTTCATTAGCCTCTTTAATCACCAGCTTGTCCTTCATCTCCACATTAACACCTTAAAACCTTCATGGGATATTTTTGACAGCAGAGAATGAAGTTGATGTCCGTGTCCCTCATCCCCCCAAAACTGAAGGATTTTCCACTATAGACATTAACACTTTTCATTTAACCGACCATTATGTACTATTAATAATACCGTTAAAGTGAATAAGTTCAGTGATTTCCATGGAATACGTGTGAAACGTATAGAAACTACAGTCTTTATAGAGGTCTGAAGTCAGAGACTGCCGCTTGGTGCTTGCGTGACGTCCTGTGTGTCATAACCATTATTTCATGCACAAGATAACAAAAACTGGTTGGTTGTATGAAACATTAACATCCTTAATCTTAATAATAATAATAATAATAATAATAATAATAATTTAATAAAGAAAAAAAACATTCATTTTCATGTTAGGTACCTAAACTACATTCCAAGGATAAAAGAATATGAAATGATTTAACAGCTAGAATTAGATTTTATAGCTCTTTTAAGTTTAGTTAGCAAGAAAAAACAGTTTTACATGTTTACACGAGTGCCCTGGCCCTTCCTCAGTAAAATGGTTCAGTAAACTGGACTAAAGAAAGATTCTTTACCTCCAGTGAAGGCATGAACTCCATCTAAAAGCATGTTGAGTTAAAATTCGCTAATCTGCTAACATTAACTAGCTCTGTTTATCTAAGTTAGCTTGTTTTTTTTTTTGCTAACTCCAGGTTAAATAGCCTTGATTCCAATAGATAATGTAATTGTGTAGGCAGCAAGTCAAATTCTAGCTAATGTTAAATATGTTCATGTTAAAAATATGTTCATGTTAAATATGTTAAATGGTGCCGTTGCTTTAAAACTAAAATAATTTTCTAACCGTTTTAGATAAATAACAAAAGTTAATTTTCACATGAAAAACATGAAATTAACTTCATCAGTTAAAACATCTGCACGCTTGAGTACATTTAAAATGAGAAACTTTTTTACTCTTAATTTTTTTTCTGAATACTTCCTCTTTTAACTGAGAGACATTTGAATCACTTTCACTAAAGTATTTCACTCTCAGAAGTTTGCTCTCCCCTGCTCATGGCTGTAGTCTCTGCTGCCACCTAGTGTCCGTTTACTGAACCGCATGGAGCTCATGGTCAGCTCAGGTGTGTGCTCAGGTGAGGGTTTGGTGAAATTACACAGACACATAAACAATATTCTGATATGAAGATCCTTTAGATGAACGATCCTCTAATATGGGTGAATCTGCTGAATAATCTGTTTAGAAATCACTAAAATATCTCTGAAGAAATATCTGGCCAGTGACCAGCTGCTAAACACCGGGGCAGATGCAGCTGTCTGGGGGGCAGGGGGGCACCTAGAGGGCTGTTTTCTCACATATAGGCTGTTTTCTCACATATAGGCTGTTTTCTCACATGTAGGGGAGCCTATAGTTCCCTGCTTCACGTCTTCTCCCCTGTAGGAGCACCCCAGAGATCATTTCACCCTAAAAGGCACTTTCACTGTATTTTTTCGACTGTGTCCCCCAGTGGCCAACTGGACTGGTCAGACTGGTAGAGTGTGTTTTCCAGCTGGTAAATGATCACTGCTAAATGGTTAAAATGTTATTTTACTTTTCTTTTTTTTCTTCACTTTCTACCTGCACACTCTGAGCACTGAGACGTGTTTCAGTACGAATAATAACAGCTATATTATAAATTATTTTAAATCATCCTAATTTGTCTTTACACTTTTTTTTAGAGATAACATCGAACATTTCTTCTGCACTTTAGTTATGTAATGCCTAAAGATTTTACAAGACTTTACATATAGGCATTAATTCTACACGGCATGTATTAATTCTACACAGCATGTATTAATTCTATACATTATGTATTAATTCTATACTTCATGTATTAAGTCTATACATTATGTATTAATTCTACACTGCATGGATTAATTCTATACTGCATGTATTAATTCCGTTCTATACAGTATGTGTTAATGCTATACTGTGCATCATCCTCTTTTCATCGTCTTCCCCTCGATCTTTATCCCAGTAACCATGACAACGGTCCATCTCCCATCCCCCCCCCCCCCCCCCCCCCCCCCTCGCGCGCCCGTGCACAGACACCGCGCGGCCTCTCAGTCGCAGCAGAACGGAGCGCGAGCGTGACGCCACGGATGCGCGAGCCGGGCGCAGACCAATGGCGCGTGAGCAGCTGTCCGCGAAACCGCCAACCTTGTGGATGAAGATTCAGCATCAAACACACCGAGAGAGAAACCGGAGCGGAACGAGTTCCTCTGAGAGCAGCTTTCTCTCCTAAACCTGTCTAACGGCGCGGGATGCGAGGCGCTTTACTGCACGAGACCATCTTCACCATCTTCACCTTTCTTCACCTGAGGGAAGAGAGATGGAGGCGCGGGCGGACTCCTCGGTTCGTGACGATCTTTGTCTGAAATATCGTCTAAGCTTAGTTGATGTAGACGTGACCATATTTTCCTGAAGGTTTTCCTAGCAGGAGTGTGAAGGATGAGGTGTGTGTGTGTGTGTGTGTGTGTGTGTGTGTGTGTGTATGTGTGTGTAAATAGCATGTTTACTCGTAATGTAATCGCCTGAGCTGCTTTGTCCTTTCAGACTTCCGGAATATTTGTGTTCATGTGCGGTTATAATTATTCAGAAAGCAGCTCCTCAGTGTTGAATGAACTCCATGTAAGCACAGGTGTTAATTAGATGTTCATTAAGCTCTTTAGGTGTTTATTCAGTGTTGTAAATGTTCATTAGGCTCTGTAGGAGCAGTGGTCTATCTCTGTGTTAACACGAGTTGAAATTTGAGGCTGTTTTGGAGGTGATGTAGGTGTTTTCTCCTCACTTTTATCTCATTCATGACCACCATCCTGCCCCGCCTCTTCTTCTTCCCTCTTTCTCTCCCGTCAGTGATTCATCCTCATGCCGCAGCAATGAGTAACACGCACCCCAACTCCTCTACTTTAATCCCGGATGTGCAGGTGGTCAGGAACGTGAGCGTGGAGCTACTGCCCCTCAACCCCTGGGATGTGGTGCTGTGCGTGACGGGTACGCTGGTGTGCTGTGAGAACGCCTTGGTGCTCGCTTTGATCGCCCACACTCCCTCTCTGCGAGCGCAGACGTTTGCGCTTGTGGCCAGCTTGGCGTCTGCCGACCTGCTGGCCGGTCTGAGCTTGATCCTGAACTTCATCGTCATCTACATGACGGACACTGACATCGTGACGTTGTTGTCAGCCGGCCTGCTCATCACCGCCTTCTCAGCCTCGGTGCTGAATGTGCTAGCCATCACGGTGGACCGCTACCTGTCACTGTACAGCGCTCTTACATACCACACAGAGCGCGCAGTCACCTTCACCTACGTGGTGATGATGCTCGTGTGGTCTACCAGTGCTGCACTTGGTGCTCTGCCCGTGCTTGGCTGGAACTGTCTGCGTGACGAAACCACATGCAGCATCTGTCGGCCAGTGCACAAGAGCAACGCGGCCGCGCTCGCCATCTCCTTCCTCCTCGTCTTCGCCCTCATTCTGCAGCTATACCTCCAGATTTGCAAGATTGCCGTGCGTCATGCGCAGCAGATTGCTGTGCAGCGCCACTTCAAGGCCGCCTCTCACGCCGCTTCCGCAGCCAAAGGCGTCTCCACGCTGTCAGGCATTTTGGGCACGTTTGCGCTCTGCTGGGTTCCACTTGCCATGTACTCACTGGTGGCAGATACGTATTATCCAGCAACTTACACATATGCCACTGCTCTTCCAGCTATCTGCAGCTCCATGATAAACCCCATCATCTACGCCTTCAGAAACCCGGACATCCAGAGGTCACTGAGGCTTACTTGTTTCGGATGTATGCCCTACGGCTTTACAACGCGACCACGGACACCTAGTGATGTGTAACTCTTTTCTAAATGCAAAAGCTACGGCAGTAATCTTAAAATAACACTCCAGCAGTTTTCAGTCCGTATCTATATCTATAGCTTCTGTAGCGTGTGCGATTACCAGAAACAAGAATTCCTGAGAAAAGAATCGAAAACCTGAAACTCACTTATAATGGAAGCCCTTTTGGTAGAATTCTTCATCCGAAGCCCTAATCTGACCTTTCAGAGATGAGACTAGTCTTTTAGAGGGAAGAATTAGAGCGTATGTGTTGCGTGGGTCTGATCATGCACAGATATGCCAAATTCTTGTGTAAAGTGTAAATAACTGCTTTTTACTGTATTGTTCCATATATATGACTTGTACATTAATTGAAGAAATTCAGGAAATATCCATAGACTTCTATTCTAAGTGACTACGGTGTGAAGATTTTCTCCTCTTTCCTCAGTACAGGTAAAGTTCATGCGGTGGTAATCACACAGACAGAACAGCTACAGCTGATAGACGTGAGGTTAAAAACTGCTGAGGTATGACCTTAACATGCACAGAGGGTCCACATATTGTAATGATCATGCGTATGGAAGTTGTGTGTTGTCTGTGAAATCTGAGCGCAATGATTTTAAAATCACGGCGTGCTAGTGCTCATAGGTGTGTTTAATGTCAACATGGTTTCATAGCTTCAGTTTAAATATGAAAGAAATAGTGCTGACTCCCATTTCATTAACGCTTATTTAAGCGCCAAACACAAATGTAGCATGAATCCTTTGTGGTCACTGTGAAATGTCTACAGACTTCCAAGACTTTCATCAGAACTGATGGAGAACAGAGCTCATGAATGTTCAGTGCATTGCTGGAGGTATATTTAGAAATTGGTTTATTCACTTGAAACTCAGGTTGAAAGGCAGTCATGAGCGTGAATTGCTGCAATACTTGATATCACATGCACGATGAGTGCTTTAGGCGGTGATAGAGCACAGTTTGGTCATTTTTCTGTACTGTACTACATCTACCATACCTGATCATGAAATATCACCTTGAATCAGATGTGTTAGAGCAGAGAAATCCCCAAACTGTACTGAGCTCTGGCCTAGAGGTGTACGCGGTAGGCTTGTGTGATACTGACTCGTCTCTGCTTGTTATTTATTATTTACAAAAACCGTGATAAATGCATTTAATTGTCAAGAACCAACAGCCCCCAACAACAGACAGGAAAGCGATCATTCCACCATGTCAGGTGTAAGGAGAGTACGGAGGAGTAATATCACCTGCTGAGCGATCGGGAACTGCTTACAGGCAGAGCCAATCTCCAAAACTCCAAATCAAAATATATTTACCTGATGTTAACTGTATACGTGTCTCGTGTTCACTAAGCGGAACACACACTGATGGATTTAATTTCCCGTTAATGAACTCAAAACATTCTCCGTTCACTGTGACATAAAACGAGAGCGCCGCAAGTCCAGGTGAGAGCAGGTGAGATGGTGGAAGTGGGCGGGGCTTCCAAGGGACACCAGTTAATATCAGAGTTCAAAACACCTGCGCAAATCATTCCAGATTCATGTGTCAACTGGATCATCTCTCGCTTTATTGGGGAGGAAAAGACGGATCTTCTGCAGTGTTTTTGAGTGAGAACTCGTACTAGAGTACTCCGATGTTAAATTTCGTAGCTCGGATGTTAAATATCACACAAGTCTAGTGCACATTACTGCTTTCTTTATTCCACCGCAGTTGTTTTGAATACACACCTTTACTCCGTCCCTCCAGGATGGCTGTTGGGCAGCACAGCTTTAACCCCGAGCTGCAATAGAGCACCATTCATAAACAACATGCATTTACGCGCTAACACTGAACTACGTCACTGAAACACATCCTGTGCTACAAAGGCATCGTAATGGGAAGTGTTTACACAGCAAAAAAACCTACAGGCTTTATATACACATGTATAATGAAGGTAATTCCACAGTGTTCATTCAACACCAAGTTTTTTTGCTTTGTACGATAAACATTATTCGCAAATGTGTTCCTGTAAGATATCAGTATTGCAGTTAGGCAGTGTGTTCACATAGGTCCAGCTCGGTAGTGTAGTTACTGCATCTATTGCCAGTATTCTCAAGCTATATCTATTGTTAGCATTTCTGATGGAAAATTGCCATAGAAAATAATCATATTAGTTACGGGGATTTGGGGGCGTAGAAAATACTGAAATGTGTTTTATGCATTTGTAATCATGTTTTGTCATGGCAACTACTAACTTTAATGTTAACACCAGCTAACATTAGCTTTCGAAGTCACCCAGTATCATGATTTATCTGTTTATAGTTCCAGCTAATGTTCCAGAACATCTGGAAGTTAAGTTATAGCATTCATAAACAGGCGTTTCCTCACCTCTCTTTCTTCTCTCTCTTGAAGACAAACCACAAAACATGAACTCCTCTGTCCTGAACACCTGCTAACCGCTACATATACAGCCTTAGATCATTTAAAACCAGATTTTACAGGAATACGGATTTCTGTAAAGCTGCTTTGTAACCATGAACGTTGTTAAAAGCACTATACAAATAAAATTTATTTGAATTGAATTAGTTTATGTATAACATCCACCGTACACGTCCCTGAGAACCAGCTGTTACTATAGAAACGATAACATATTAATATAAACCTGTGATTGATGTTAATGCTGTATGAGCTGCTGTTACAGAAACATAATCCACACCTTCTGATACAAGAAGTAAAGAGCGTTATGGTATAAATCGTTGTATCACGCAGCCCTAATGTTGTTCGGCCATGTTATGAACGTTAGACATCAAGAGTAAACGTACTGTGTTTAGAAACTTTCCCCATAAACTCTTGCTAACTTTGCAAAAACAAACCACTTACGACCACAGGTTAAAATTTTCTGTCAAAATCCACTAAGATGCATCAGGATGTCAGTTTGGAGAGAAGTAGAAATCTCAGATTAATTTTGCCTTACCCGTGTTCTCAGTGGCAATAACGTACCGTACCGTGTCTATTAATAACAAAAATGCATAACGAAGTAATAATATTCTTTTGTAAAACTATTAGAGGCAAATAAACCTGCTCTATGCTTGTCATCACATTTGTGATAAGTAGCTTGCTAGCCTGTAAGGTGTCACTGAGCACTTACAGATCTATGATATTATCTCAATACTGTGCACTGAATAATTGATCTTGTGGTGTATGCTTGAGTTTGTATGTTTGTAGATCAGCCAAAGAGCTAATTGTAAAAAAAACAACAACAACAACAAAAACAATGTCCATTTTTTAAAAGTGTATTGTACAAACCGCACTATTCCAAATATTCTTGCTGATGGAAGATGTCAGTATATTTGAATGTATGGTGCCAAGATCTTTCTGTTGAATGACGTCAAATTCTGTTTGTTGATTTTGTAAAGACGCGTTTGCACTTATGTTTAAGGTCAAATTAAAACTCGTGGTTAATAATTCAACTATTTTTTTAGAGTAAAATGTTTTGCATCCATTTTAAGTAGCTATTTTGGTGTTACATCAGATGTATGCCTTGATCTACGATCCATATTTGAGTGATTTGCATTAATAAGATGGTTTTATTAATGTAAGTATTTGAGTGTTTCTATAAACGTCACCTCATTGCTCCAAACACGTCTGCTTCTGCTGTGTTTTATTGATAATACAGGAATTCTTAAGCTGTGCTTAAATCTAATTAAAACTGAATCAAACTCAGACTATACTCAGATCAGACCAAACGCAGTATAAAAGACCGGTGAAGAATGATATTTTGTTCTTGGAAAAGCTGACGGTTTTATTCGTGTAGTCCTCGTCTGAGAGGCGTGATTTTAAAACCGTTCTGCTGGTCATCTCTTATCAGTTTTAGTTAGTCACGCATGCCATGACAGGCTACACACACATCAATCACACATTAATGGCTTTGAGTAGTAGAGTAAACTGGTAGTGTCTGTTCTGTTGTTTGTCAGCTGAGCGTCCAGTGCTCCAGAGGGACGTCGGTAGGGAGCTGGACGAGGGCGAGGACCAGATGGAGCTTCTCAGACGGAGGCCGAGTATTACGTCATATCCAGGGTGGGGATCTGTGGAAAGAAACCAGGTTTAACACATTTCTTTTCCACAGTGGTGATGGACTCCTGTGCAGGCATTACGTTTGAATCCTTTTCATTTTTCCTTCAAAGAATTTCATATTTACGTAAAACAGCCTGCAACCTGGTCACCCTGTAACTTCCAGTAGTACTGACTACACCTGATAAACATCCAATACTATCATGTTAAATTAGAAAACACATGAATATTCAGCAGCAGGACATTCACACAGACACAGATGATGGCGTTAACACTCGCTGCACTATGTTGTGACATTGCTGTAGTTATGACATAAATGTAATCTAATTTACGGGAATCGTAGCTGTTTAATGCTAGCGCTGAACAAGCAATAGCGGCTACGACAAAGATAAATGAATATATCATTAAGCTAACCTAGATATTTTACTTTACCTCCTTTGTCCTGTCCAATTCATCGATTAGGCGGTCGAGAACAACTGCATGTGCTCTCGTTACAGTACTTGAGAACGTGGTTCACTGTAAAGGTACTTTTTTGAGCATAATTAAATCATAATTATAATTAAATACCTCAGCATAATAAAGAGGTGCATATTATATTACACTAGCCAAAACACGTGGAGATATCACCATGTCACAGCTAAACATCCAACCTGCGGAAACATGTACGTGTAAGCGTTAGCTAGCTGAGTAAGCTAAACTAGTGCTAGTCAGGTCTTAGTGCTAGCCAGATGTTTTACAGTATGAACGCTCTATTTAATTTTAAGATGTCACTTTGATGTTCACCTGCTGTGTAAATATAACTAAATATATCAATATATTTATAAATATGTAAATATAACTAAATATATCTAAGTGCTTCTACACTCTATAGGTAATGCTGAGGATAATGTGTAAGAGGTGTCTTTGCTAGATAGCTAGACACATTTGATTTAACACAAACTATATAGTTAGCTAACAAAACTAGCAACCCCAAAAGCATTTGGCTATGGTAGGTAGCTAGCTGTTGCTAATGAAGGTGGTGTTTACGTCAGTATAGCTCACTGTGTTAGTTTACATCATTGTTCAAAAATGCGTTCCTCAGATATACATTTTCAGATGAGTTGTAGAAGTGTAAAAAGTCAATTATAAAGTAATTACTCAAGTAGTTTTTCACTAGATGACTGTATTTACTTTTACTTACGTCATTTTCTTGATCACTTTAAGTTTTACACCAGTGAAGTATTACTAAAGCAGCAGTACTTTTTGTATTCATATTTTGTAAAGTTGTAATGCATTTAGTTTAATGGAAACGTTCATTGTAACTATGAAGTAGATGTATATGGCTTTCTTTGTTTACTGCTAAAAGGTGACAGGAACGAGCTAGTGTAGCTAAATGGCGTAATTTGGAGATTGACTTACAGACGACTGCTGTACTTTTTTCACATTTATTCACTATAGAAGCAAGACCTCTGTGCTGCTGTGGATGGTCCAACATGGATACTGTAAAGATTTACGTTTACCAAAAACAGTTTTTATTCACGTCTCACCCTTACTTCAGTGTTTCATTTCACCTGGATTCTGTAGATTTGTACCTAAGAACTTCTGCTGTAATCATAAAGACCATTACGCTCGTACTGAACATCCTTCCAACACGCAGCACTGCATGACTCATGATGCATGAGTCTGGTTCCTCTCAAAGTTTCCGTCTCATGTCGTCTCAGGGAGACGTCTCACCACCGTCACCTCTGGCTGCTCATTAGGGATAAATCTATATTTTAAATATCTATATATTTAAACTTTTTAAAATCCAGACATAAATCATAACTAGTCAAGCAATATGCAGAAACGGCAGAATAAATATAGAAGACGTGAAGTATCATTCATAACATTTTTTACTCTGTTTTATTAACTACGCACACATGCATATTTGATCTATATTTGTTCCATGTGATAAATAGTTCTTTTATACTTAGATACCCAAATTCATCTTACAAGCAGTGTTACAAAAATCTATACAATATATTGTAAAACACATTAATAATGTAGTTATAAATTACATATGGTAATGACGGATCACAACAGACCACCAGCTGTGCCGAGTCCAGCTGTGGGAGTATTTAGTTATGTTTACGTACATCTAACAGCTGGAGGTGTGTGAAACATAATACAACATGAACTTTAGACATTAGTAGCTCACTCTCTATCAACATCCAACCTCCACACACACACACACACACACACACACACACACACATTACTTAATGCCATCTTTGATCATTCATTTTACAGAATGAAAGAAAAAAAAACAAGAAGGTCATGACTTTCAGATTCAGATCCAGAAATGTCCATAAGCATCCACTGAGAAGGATAAACAAGTCACTAAGTTACGCACCACAACACTCAACAATTAAACAAAGTGACAAATGAAATATCTGATAATTGAGAGTTGTGGAAAGTGTGGTACAGCAGCGGTCGGATCGCGGTACTGCGGATCTGGTTATAGGTGTACTGCTGAGCAGCGTGTTCAGCGTCCATAATAATAATAATAATAATAATTTACTGAGAGTATCACATACGCAGACGGACATCCTGGAGAGATTGGTATTGGAAGCAGTACTCTATCATGCTTCTTATCTTTATATAAAGCTAATACATGTGTGTATATATACAGTATACAGTATATACCACTGCTAAATGGATGTTTTGGTGAAATGTGTACTGTTACACGTTTATAATTCTCTGGACAAATATTAAAAACTCTAATCAAAAGCACACAACAAGTAAAGTATTCTTGGCAACGTTGAACAACTCTGAAGGAACAAATACATATATTGTATTTTTAAGTTCTCACTGTATGATAGACTTCTGTGCTTACGTACAATATAAACGTCACCAACCAGCCAAACTGCTATTTCTTCTATTTCTTCCATCCCTCACTCTCATCTTTCTTCTGCCATTCCACACGTCCTTTCTATTGCACGCTCCCTTCTTCCTCTCACTCAGTCCTGCCTTCTCTCCACTGCACTTTTCCCTGCTCTTATTTTTACTCTTTTGTAGTTGGTAATAAATACGTCTATCTGTCTGTCTGTCTGTCCCTCTGTCTGTCTGTTCCTCTGTCTGTCTGTCCCTCTATCTGTCTGTCTGTCCCTCTGTCTGGCTGTCTGTGTGTCCCTCTGGCTGTCCCTCTGTCTGTCTGTCCCTCTGTCTGTCCATCTGTCTGTCTGTCTGTGTGTCCATCTGTCTGTCCTTCTGTCTGTCTGTCTGTCTGTCCCTCTGTCTGTCTGTCCCTCTGTCTGTCTGTCTATCTGTCTGTCTGAGCCTCTGTCTGTCTGTATGTCCCTCTGTCTGTCTGTCTGTGTGTCCCTCTGGCTGTCCCTCTGTCTGTCTGTCCCTCTGTCTGTCTGTCCCTCTGTCTGTCCGTCTGTCTGTCCTTCTGTCTGTCTGTCTGTATGTCCCTCTGTGTGTCCCTCTGGCTGTCCCTCTGTCTGTCTGTCCTTCTGTCTGTCTGTCTGTCTGTCTGTCTGTCTGTCCCTCTGTCTGTCTGTCTGTCTGTCTGTCTGTCTGTCCCTCTGTCTGTCTGTCACCCTGTCCGTCTGTCCTTCTGTCTGTCCCTCTGTCTGTCTGTCTATCTGTCTGTCCCTCTGTCTGTCTGTCTATCTGTCTGTCTGTCTGTCCCTCTGTCTGTCTGTCTGTATGAAGAGAGTGTGTGTTCTGGTGCGGGAAATTAGCAGCAGTGTGTACAGCACGTGACCGGTCAGGTTCTCTCCTCAGTCAGACCACTCGTTCTCCTCGGGCTCGGAGTCCTCGTCTGATTCACTGTACTCCACAGCGATGCGGCGAGACAAAATGGTGGCCACATCGTTACCCACCGGCTCCTTCTTCGCCTCCTGCTCTCTCTGCTCCTGCACTTTACGCAGCTGGATACCTGGTGACGAGAGCAAAACGCAGATTCAGAAACAAATGTAATATACAATAATTGTGACACATAGTTTAGTTTATATATGTATTTATTTAGAATAAATTTACTTCATATTAAGCTAATGAACCACGATAAATTAATAGCTAATCTACATAGATAGTTATTACACGTATGTGTTTATTATATCATTTGTATTAGTGTTTGTGATGTTGCGTGATGTTGCATGATGTTGTGTGCTTCTCTATTGCTCCTCCCACTGTTCACTTTGCAGGATTATGAGTGCCACCTGATCGTTGTTGCAGCTCGAGGCGGCGGAGGAGTATAAAAGAAGCCAGAGTTTTCCAGGCAAGAGAGAGAGAGACTAAAAGCTCTTCCTTAGCAAGACTGTCATCAGTTGGTCCCAGTGTTATGCTGTGTGTGTGTGTGTGTGTGTGTGTGTGTGTGTGTGTGTGTTAAGGGGAAACTCTAACAGTATCCTGTGTGAGATTCAGCTGGCCTGCGCGTGTGTCTCCAGTTAGTAATTTATACACTGAGTGTGCAGGTGCTGATTTAACAAGTTGGTTGAATGTGTTCGTTACTTGTTAGACAAGACCTATCCTGTAAATAGTGTATATAACTGTATATAGCCTGGTGCCGGGCCATGGGCCCTGGTTTGATGACTCTTCCTTTGTTTTTGGTATAGTTTATTGTTAAAGAGTTTAGGGTGGGAGAATATGTAGAGAGTGGGATGCCAGTTTATTTGATCGTTGTTTATTCCTATTTTTGACTAGGGAGGGCGTAAGGGAAGTCCCTCCTGTCTTTATTTTCTCTTTTATTTTGATGACAGGTAAGGTGTGTCCAAACGCCTGTAGGAAGAATCTTTTGTTTGTTGTTTTGGCCATTTATCCCTCCCGAAGCCTTTGTTTGTATCTCAGCAGGTGTAAAGAAAAAAACAACTTGTTACTCTTTTTGTAATCCCTTAAATCTGGTGTCTGCTGTGCTTTGTGCTTCCCCTGGGATCTGGAGACGGGAGTTCTCTCTCTCTCTCTCTCTCTCTCTCTCTCTCTCTCCACTTTTTTGTTACCCTCCTTTCTGACCCCTAGACGTAGGAAGGGGAACGTAACACTTTATTAGGAACACCTGTACACCTGCTCATTCGTGCAATTATCTATTCAGCCAATCATGTGGCAGAGCTTCAGGTAATGTTCACAACAATCATCAGAATGGGGACAAAATCTCCATAACTTTGACCGTGGCATGGTTGTTGGTTTGAGTATTATAATATTTTTTTTTAAATTGCTGATCTTCTGGGATTTTCTCACACAACATTATCTAGAGTTTACACAGAATGGTGCAAAAAACAAAAAACATCCTATGAAGATCAGTTCTGTGGACTGTAACGCCTCATTGAGGAGAGATGTTCAGAGGAGAATGACCAGACTGGTTCGAGTTGACAGGAAGGCTACGGTAACTCAAATAACCACTCTTTACAAGCATGGTGAGCAGAAAAGCATCTCGGAGTGTAAATTAAAATGGCTGGTGAGGGTATGAAAGTCTTTTGTTTTTTTAAGAAAGAGCAACCTGCTTTTTTAAAATAATAAACATGTCAGGTGGACTGAATTTTCACAATGTTCCTAAAGGCTATGAGTGACCTTAAAGCAGCGGTATGTAACTTTCTGGGGCTTTGGAGACATTATAAGTTGAAATATTTTCTCCCACATATTAATACAGTTTTATACTTCCACAATGTTTTTACGACATATAAACAGCAAAATAACAAATTCCCCAGTACTTCCATGACGGATATTTCTCATTGGTCAGCAGTAGTTATCTTCGCTCTAAACACTCACCTCTGCGGATGGCAGCCAGCAGGTCGCTGCGAGCGTCGCTTATGGGTATCAGGGGCACTGTGCCCTTCCTGGGCAGCGTACCCTCTCCAGATGGATGCGCAGCAGCTCTGGCCGGTGATGGAGCTTGTGTGGGGGGTCCTGGAGGTGGAGGGGGCGGGGCAACTGGAGGACCTCCAGCGCTCACAGGGTGGGAAGGAGACGGGACGTAAGCTGAAGGTGGTACAGGCGGAGGAGACGGGCTGTAGGGACGTGACAGAGCTGACACTGTCCCCGGTGCCAGAGCCGGAGGAACAGAGGTGCTGTCGAAGGCTGTCTGAGCCGAGGGGATTACTGGGGGAGGAGGAGGAGGAGCAGGAGGGATGAAATGTTCCTGCATCTGATGGCCACTGGAATGTAAAAGGAAAGAAGTGCAAAATCAAACATCTAAGAGTAATGGTACATTACTGTGTATGACTCCTCTCCATATTTCCCCATGTTCCCTGTCCACGTTCTTTATGGATATTTATTAAAAAGAAAAGTAATTAAAAAGAAAGGAATCATTAAATCAATATGTATATAGTATTGTGTACACTGTACATGTGCGATATGTACATGGGCTATTTGTATAGTGGGACTGTACATTGTTGTTTGTTGTATATACTGCTCATATGTATATATGCATGTATATTTATATATGTATATATAGTTTGTGCTTATGTCTATACATCTTGTATATACTCTTTATATATCCCTGTATTGTTCTCCCTACTATCTCTTTTTCCTTCACCTGTCTTGCTGCTGTGACGCCCTAATTTCTCCATCTGGGGATTAATAAAGTCTTATCTCATCTTATCTTAAAGGAACCTGACTGCCATGACATATTTTAAAGGGTCACACTTCAGAAAAAAAGAGGCAGTCTTGAGAAGAGATTTGTTTGTACCTGTAATCTTTGGCAGCAGAAGGTCGGGGGCCATTAACGGAGGGGTCAGGGGGCGGAGCTCCATGATGCTGCTGCACACGGCCCAATGAGTGTTGGCGGGTGCTGGCGGAGGTGGAGACAGGGGGCCGATACGCACGGTCCAGGGACTGGGTCTGGGTGGGGCCGGTGTCCTTCCCATCACTTCCTGCTCCACCTGTATCCTGAGGGTGGTTGGGGCTGGTGGGGTACGAGTGCTCATCCGACATTCCAGACCTGCGTGGGGAGAGGATGGAAGTAGGACGGAGGAAAGAAAAGAAAGAACATCGTCCTAGTTAGCTCATTTCAGCTATTTAAAAAAAAACACAGCACTGTATTTTCTCTGGAAATCTCTAACCTGTCCGGAGATAAGGAGCCTTCAGACGAGACGCCGTGGTATGGAGACGGCGTGAGGCGAGTGTCTGGACGGAACTCCTTGTCATAAGCCATCATGTTCCACTCCTGACGCCGGTTTCGAGCCTTCCTCACCTTCTTCACTTCTCGAGTCGGATCTTCGAGATGTTTCTGCTCTTGCTAACATTGACATAACAACAGGGAATATGTTACTAATAAACACAGTTCTAACAGTCCATGCTGTCGCTGTAATGTCCTCATGTAGATAAAGTTCCCCTGAAATCAAAATCAGTCTTACAGAAAGAAATACGTCACCATACGGAATCAAATCATGTCTAAGAAGCAATTTCATGAGGACTTTAACATAGTTAATGCTGATGATGGTCTCATTTAGGTTTAGCTTCACTGAAACCTTCAATGACTCCAACGAGGCACTTTGTTAGCCAGTTTCAGCCCACAGATCAGCTGTTTAGAAAGATCAGCAGAATGAGACGGCTGCTGACGCACCATCTGCGCTATAATGGGGACGATGTGGCATTTAAAACCCCTCTCTGAGAGAAATTAGACTTTATTAAAGATATGACTAGCTGACAGCTTATCAGGGAAAGATTCCCTTAAATTAGATTCTTTTATTTTTACCCCTCTCTCTCTCTCTCTCTCTCAGTCCAATCTACTATTCTACTGCATGCGTTTCCTTCCTCGCTCTGTTAGCCGAGCTAGCATCAAAATATACCCTGACAGCAGGGGTGGATCAGAGAGCTGTTAAAGACAAGCAGGGCAGAAATCCTGACACAGCTAATGGCAAGCTACAGGCAGATGAAGGAGAGAGAGAGAGAGAGAGAGAGATGAGAAAACCTGGGACACATGACAAATCACACACACACACACACACACACACACACACACACACACCTTCTGCCTTCTCTTTTCCTTTCTCTTGTTCTCTGTGGCCTGCAGCATTTTCTCCTTCCAGAGGTTAAAGAAGTACGAGGGATCTGTATAAAACTTCAGGCCGTCCTTCTTGTCGTCTCTGTAACACAGTAAAGCGAAGACTTAGACGTGCTCAGGCTCCGTATTATTCAGAGCTTTAGCATTACCATAACATTTAACAGACAGAAATCTGATCAGGGCTTCTTCAGTTCCTTAAAGCTGTGAGGAGCTGTGGGTGGAGCTCCATCACTCTTGGTTTATGTGAACAGAGAAGAGGAGCGCCTGTATTAGAAACGTAAATCATACCACGATATCAATAATAACGATAATGTGATACACTTCTTGTGATTTCACACCACATTGTGCTTTCATTCCAAAATAATTAGTAAAATATATTAATAGAATTGAATTGAATTCACACTGAAGGAAAAGTGAATTTGACATTTTTTTAATAATTATAAATGTTTGGTATTGTTTACTGCACATTATTTTTAATTCGGAAGTAATACCCTGAAAAATTAACTGATATTTTTGTGTAGTTTACGGCGATACTTTTCTACAGCTTACAGCATTTTTACAGAAGTAATTTCTTAAGCTATTTCAGTAGAATCAGTTTCAGCAGATGATTTATCATAAATTTATCATACGACATACAACGGCTACCAACTGGGAGGCTAAAGACTCACACGTGTTTCCTCTGAGATACGTGCGGTCACAGGGCGGCGTTACACACTCAGAGGAAAGCACTATTTGCCCTCTTCCACATACATGAGCGCATGGATGCCCACGATTGGCTAGTGTCGCTGTGATTGACAGGAGAGAGAGAGTATGCCCCTCCCACTGAGACAGCAAGGTCGATTTTGCTCTTTTGTCTCCTGGACATGTATGGCCGATCCATCGGGATCCGAACTCATGATCTCCTGATGAAAGGGCAACGTTTTTCTGTCTCAGGACTCGGGAGCAGATGTATAATAACTATAATTTAATCATAACTCATATCTGCCGGGTCAGAACGGTGTGGGCGTGTCAGATAACATAAGGATTGATATCATGAAATCTTTGTATTTAATGTTTTTACAAACTGACGGCAAGCAGCTGATGTGATGTTAAAATTTTGTGCTTTTAATTCTTGTAGGTTTTTACAGGTTTAATATTTTTTCCTCCTTTTCAGTGTTAAATATTTATTTGTTTGTCCGTTGGTTTGTAAATAAATATCGCCCAGCCCTAGGGCTAGAACTAGAAAGTGATCTGTGGCGTGAACGCACTTTGCACTTTACAGGTGATTCGCATCCATCAACATACACCTGTGAGTACAAAGACAATGACAGAACCTTTTGTAAATCTGGTGAGAGATTTTAGTTCAGTGTAGCCTCCAAAAACTTTACAACTTGACTAAAAATGAATAAATGACCCTGTTGTGGTAAAATCCCCACAGCAGGTCAGCGAGTGGAACGGAGCTGCTAACACACACCTGTATGGAGTGAGGATGTTGAGAGGAGGTGGCTTGTCACAGCGTTGGTACATCTCCATCACTGAGTTCAGGATGGAGTTTCTGGAGACCACCTGTTGGTCCTGGATGGTGGAGCTCTTGAAGGCCTTTCTCATGTTGATGTCTTGCAGGGAAACTGAGAAACACAACCAGAAGCAAATGATCCAAGCTGCTGAGGCAGATGATGAATTCCTGCACATCACCTCAAAGGAATGTACAAGTGCTTTAAATCTGAATCTCGTCTTAACTTTAACGAAGTCTAGAGCCAACGTTCTTATCTAATAAAACCTGCAAATCTGTTTGGGTTAAAGTGTGTGTGTATGGGGGGGGGGACATAAAAAATTTTATGTTTCCATTTTTTGGAAAGTAGAACATTCCAAAAGTGAAACTGATTTAAGATTATTAATATTTACCCTCTTCAACAGTGGAGTCAAGTTGTGTGACCTTCACTGCCAGCAGATCCACTTTCTCCTGCAGGCTGTTCATACGCATATAGAAGCTGTTTGCTTCGTTAAACAGCTCTCCGAAGATGTCCTCTGCATGTCTACCTGCGTGTACACACACACACACACACACACACACACAGCACTCAGATGCGTTCAAACACTTTGAGCAGCAGATTAACAGTGAAAATGTCGGCCATGTGGACATTTGACAACAGATTTGTAAAAGGATTCTATTTATATTATATTTAAAATGTGCTGTTATGTTGTTTTTTACTGTTTACTGCACATTCCTGCTGTGATTGTCTCTGCCTGTAAGCAGTTCCTGACTGCACAGCTGGTAATATTATTACCCCTCCCTACTCTTCTAACATCTGACATGGTATATGCTATAGTACGCAGTTATAGAAGGGGTGTATTTATTTATAATCACACTATCTGGTGTCACCCAGATGAGGACGCGTTCCCTTATGAGTCTGGTTCTTCTCAAGGTTTCTTCCTCATATCGTCTCAGGGAGATTTTCCTCACCACCATCACCTCTGGCTACTCATTAGGGATAAATTTCTGTAAAGCTGTTCTGTGACTATGTCCATTGTTAAACGCGATATATAAATAAAATTGAATGGAATTGGAAGTGATCGCTTTCCTGTCTTTTTTTGGTCTATTGGTTCTGGACAATTAAATCAATATCACAGGGAAAAATCAATACCGCACTTGTACTGTGATAGCTGGTCAGCACTGTGAGTGTAAAACGATGCTTACTGAGTCCTCCCAGCTGTTTGATAATGGCCGCGAGAGTGCTGTTGGTCACACACTCCAGCTCACTGGTCACACCTTCAGGCAGCGCTCCTCGACACAGGTGCCTGGGCTCAATGCTCCGCTTCACCAGTGGCATGGCTGGTGCCACACACACACACACACACCCACACACACACAGGTGTGTTAAAATAAAAAAATTAATAAATGATTCAAAACATCTTGATTGAAATGACTGAACCCTTTACCCCTCCAACACCTCCCTCAGGGTTAAATCACACATCTCTCAGTGCTGCTGTGTTTAACATCAGAAATGTGGGAATGTAGAGTATGAAACATGCCATTTCTTAAACCAACATGGCTTATAAAACCTCCTCCACAAGTCCGATCTGCTTCTGGTTACCATAGCAGCAGTGCCTCCTGCCACAAGTGCTGTCATGGTAACAGGTTCTCATAGCTACACTCGGCCAAAGTGATTTTTCTACCTCCTTGTACTGAACTGTGATGGCGATGAAGCCGTGTGTTTAATTCCTCATGTGTTTAACCGCTTCCTGATCACAAATGTTCCAATATAAAAGGAACACGGTGTGTTCATCCCTGGCTCCGAGGATCTTTCACTTCTAGTGTGTGTGTGTGGTGTGTGTGTGTGTGTGTGTGGTGTGTGTGTGTGGTGTGTGCGTGTGTGTGTGTGGTGTGTGTGCGTGTGTTTGTGTGTGGTGTGTGTGTGTGTGTGTGATGGTATGTGAGTGTGATGGTATGTGAGTGTGATGGTGTGTGTGTGTGGTGTGTGTGCGTGTGTGTGTGTGTGGTGTGTGCATGTGTGTGTGTGTGTGAATTTGTGTGCGTGTGTGTGTGGTGTGT
>JANDJT010000081.1:24678639-24694708 GCA_024331685.1 Stegophilus panzeri | reverse complement strand
CCCTCATTCTCTCTCTCTCACTCTCTCTCACTCTCTCCCCCTCTCTCTCTCTTACTCACTCTCTCTCTCTCGCTCTCCCTCTCACTCTCTCTCTCCCGCTCTCTCACTCTCTCTCTCTCTCTCTCTCCCTCACTCTCTCTCTCTCTCCCTCTCTCTCTCTCTCACTCTCTCAATAGAGTGAGATACCCCTATCTCAATACCCCTATCTCTGTGTTATGTTGCTTAGCAACCAAATATTACTGTTAACAGAGAATATTATTGTTAATTAATGGTATTCTTTACTAAACACTGGATTTGATCAGATACCCACGATAAAATAACTGTAACACACACTCGCTCATGGCTTTATTATTATTACATTATTGTATTATTGTATTATTATTGTCTCATTCATCTGTCGTGTAGTGGTTAGTAAATTTAGTGTAAATAATAGATTACCTTGTTCTCTCTAAAGCGTTCCTGGTTTAAATACTGGGTAAAGCACCTCCTAGTGAGTTCACTGTAAAGGACTACTGCTTTCTGCGAGAGCTGATATTTATTACAGCCGGTGTGAATTAGGAATTAGGTAATGCAGGAGGAGGCCAGGAAGCTGAAAGTCTGGTTAAATATATACAATACTGTATTATTAATCTGTATTACATCAAAGAACAGCAAATGTAATGACTCATCAGATCAGAGGGGTTTTCTTTTTTACTTCTGAGTTTCTGTCATACATCACTGATCCAGAAAGCATGAAAGATGACCTGTGGTATTAAACCTGTGACCAAAATGTGGTAAGAGTTGATGAATAGTGTAAGATCTATCCAGGGTGTATTCCCGCCTCATGCACAGTATTCCCGGATCCACCATGACCTGATCAGGACAAAGCTCTTACTGAAGATGAATGAATGAATGAATGAAGAATGATGTTGGAATGTCTCTGAAGTGACCTGTATTCAGTAAGATTCGCTGAATTGAACTTGGAGCTCTTCAGGAAACTTTGTCATATTTCACTCGACATCTCCACCCTGCATCCAACTAGTGGAGAAATAAACTATGACCCAGAAAACTCACACGTCCAGTTATCAACAATTTCTATCTGGACTAGAGTTAGTGACCCAGTCACATGGCCACACATTCCTGAAATTAAACACAGAAATAATAATGAGCGGGGGTAAAGTGGAAGTTGGGTAACATTTCCACATCCTACTTAAGTTCCTCTGACTGAGAAACAAACCCTGGTTGAGTCACAATTCACATTTAGTTTGCTATTTTCCTCACATAAATATTAGAACATGTGACTGACAGGTGTTTCTTGTTGCCCCGTTGTTTAAACAATAAATAGCTCTGAACATCTACTCTCGGTTGTAGCCTTCAGTTTCACCCGTGAAGACTGTATTTATTGTTAAAAAGGATAAACCAACATGAAGATCAGAGAGATGTCTGTGGGGGGAAAAGCAAGCCAGTCTGAAGCTGAGAAAAGAGAGAAAATCCATCAGAGGCATTGCATAAACATGGAGCATAGCCAATACAACAATTTGGAATATCCTGAAGAAGAAAGAAACCTCTGGTGTACTAAGCAACAGACACCTGTCTGTGACATCAGCAACCACAGGGCAGTGGTGAAGGTATCACAATCCACCGTTTGAAGAAGACTTCGAGAGCAGAAATATAGAGGACATACCACAAGATGTAAATCACTCATCAGCATTAAGAATCAGAAAGCCAGATTGGAATTCACACAAAAGTTCTGGAACCGATATGAACCTCTACCAAAGTGATGGAAAGGCCAAAGTGTGGAGAAAGAAAGGATCTGCTCATGATATTTATTGATAATGAACTCATGATGGTATCAGCAGAATGAATTCAGAAGTTTACAGGAACATTTTGTCACCAATTTGCAGAGAAACGCATCCAAATTAATCAGGAGGAACTTCATCATGCAGCAAGACAACAATCCAAAACACACTTCCACCTCAACACACTCAACACTTCATCAGGGGGGAAAGTGGAAGGTTTTAGACTCAATCACCAGACCTTCACCCAACTGATCAGCATTTCACCTCCTGAAGAGGACACTGAAGGGAGAAACCCCCCCGAAACAAACAACAACCGAAAGAAGCTGCAGTAAAAACCTGGAGAAGCTTCACAGAAGAAGAAACCAACACTTTGGTGTCAGTGAGCCGCAGGATTGATGCAGCTCCTGCGAGTAAAAGGGAAATGCATCAAATATTAAGTGTTTATTTACTTTCATTTACTTCAAGACTGATCTGTTCCTATACTTTTGCTCACCTAAAGATTGGGTGGTAATAATTTATTGGGGTGATCAATATCACAATATCAATATTATATTATCATATTGCCCAGCTCTAATTCCAATAAAAAATTTACAATAAATTTCTAAACTGACCAACATAGTGTTTACTGGGTCTGTGTTTTCTCACACTCCTATAGTAGTATTATAAGATGATTATCCATCTCTAGTATTCTAGTATTTATTAGGTATTAGATATTAGACACGCATCATTCTCTCACACTGCTGTATAACGGACTGCTGCATTGTTGTGTTACTGAGTGACTGATGTACATGGTGCATAAAGTGTAAATCATAATAATCAGCATTATGTTAATAATTTATTATTCTTAATCATTAGCTCTGAAGTAAAAGTGCAAACACGCAGTCTCCACAGTCTGTAGCTCTGTACACATTAATACGAGAAAGAGAGAGAGAGAGAGAAAGAGAGAGAGAGAGCCTTGGCAATGTCTCAGCTACAACTGTGTAAAGATACACTGAGCTACATGTACAAAAGAGGCACGTTTACATAATCTCTTCACAGTCCTGGATGCTGGAATACAAATGAAATGCCTGGGTTCAGCAGCATGATGTCCTTCCTGTTGGGGAATTTGAGTCATTGGCATTTCCCTTCAGTAGAAGATGCAGAGAAGTGCTGTGTTCTAGTAAAAATAATCATCAACAGAAAACCGAATGAGCTCATAAGATCCGTGACTGTCACAAGAGCAGCTCTGAAGGCTATTTAAAACTTCATTCAGTAAAGACACACAACACACTAGCAAACAGGACATGTCTCTGAGAGAAGGCTATTCTTTTACAAGAACGCTATTTTTCTAAAAGCGGTTCTGTTCTGGGGATTTTAGTTGAGCGTTATAGTGAATGAACGTTAACAGAGACGTGTTAGCATGTGTTTTAGCATAGCACTAACTGACCGGTCATTATGCTACTAGCGACATATCAGAAATGCTAATCATTTACAAAACTCTTTAAATAATTTAAATTCTGGCTATTAAAACCAAGCAGTTATTCAGCATTGAGAAAATCCAAAAAGGAAAGGAAAATTAGTTTTTCTACATATCATTATTTTATTAAGTAATCAAATATGCTCTGTGGAATTGGGTTTGAACATTTGCTTTAACTCTGCACTTTCCTGATAAACAGTGAATAATAAACACTTTAACATGGATTATAAACATTACAGGGAAGGAAACTGAAAACGAACACCAAAAATTACGACATTTTTTTCAATCGTTTCATCTAATCTAATTGAAAACATAAACTAAATCACTCTAAATTGTTCCAGAATTAAAAAAATATATTTTAAAAACTGTTTAAACGATTAATAACTGACGAAAAACACGAACAGTATTTTTTCCTACAATTCTGAAATCCCACTGCAGTTTATTTTTATTTATTCTCCCAGCTTCCATTCAGCAGAGCAGGTTATGTAAAGGACGTTATTATGTTCTTTTAGTTCATTCTAACCGGTTTCCTACTAAAGAGGCGGAACGCAGGAGCAGGAACATAAAAATAATCTTTCTGTTCAGAACAAACCAAAATGAAAAAGAAATATTTTCTAATCGCTGCTTATTAATACCAAAAGGGAAAAATCCCTGAGATGACAAAACCAATCGTCTGAGCAGCACAAGACAAGAAGCAAGAACCCTGCAGAAGATGGACGTAGGAAGACATGTGCAGATGTTCTGCTAGTGTTTGAAGACAGATGTGTCTCTAAAAGCGATGTTTCTGAAGAAAAACTTTCTCAATGTGAACGTTATGGATAATGTCACTGTTGTCTGCTGATCTCATGTGACCATGCTGTGATTTCAGAATGATGAGAACTTCTGACTTCAGCTGGCACGCAGAACTTCCAGCACTTCCCTCTTCTTCTTCTTCTCCTTGATTAACCATGACTCTGATTAATGTGATCTCTGGGGGCATTTCTAAGCCGTGTTCAGATATAGGACTGATCGAATTCTCATTGAGTTACCGTGAATTATTGATGATGGCTGTGCTATACCATTTGTAGCGTCTGTGCCGTCGTGAATTTATCAACAGGAGAACCCGGTTTATTATTTATGAATATGCACGTACATTAATCCTTCAAGAAAGTTTTCCAAGAAAGGATTCCCAGGGAAAAGTGAACACTTTCAGAGAAGTTTAGCAGATCACAATCGTCTCTCACGCTCGCATCCATGAAGTCAACAGAAGTTAAGAGTCAAAACAGTAGATATGAACCATAATATTCTACTGAAATAGCTCAGTTGCTATTAAGAAGCTAACTTTGGCTGTAAGTTCCTGTAGTTACGCTGGGCATCGAGTGTTTAACATCACCGTAGTTATCTGAGTAGAAGATGAATACGTTTTTATTCTTTCACCTGCTCTAAAAGTGTCAGATTTCCCCAGGGAATTCCCAGCACTTCACTTTTCACTTAATTTACATAAAATCTGTATTTAGTTCAGAGTTCTGATTCTTTTTACTGAAAATCTCAAAACCGTATTATATTGGATTAAATGTTTTAAAGGCAAATCTTACCCCGAGAAAGTACAAAGCGAATAAAAGTCACTGGCAAAAACAAAACATTTTTACATTTAAGAAATGTCATGTGATGTGAATATAATTCAAATATTCAAAATGAAATGTATATTCAAACACCTGTGTTTACTCAACACTGATGTAGAACTGACTTCAGCACGGCAACACTGTGAGTGTTAATGCGGGTGTTGATTAAAGCTGGGGATTGTGATGATGTTGATGATGATGATGATGTACTGGTGTTGATTACCATTACGTCACTCATTTTAAGATGCACTCCAGGGGAACTGGGGTACTACTCTCAGACACGTTTACACACCAGCTATATTATAGCACTTATGACGTCATAGCTCCACAATTCAAATGCGCTCAATTCGGTAATAACGGCAGCGGCAACATCAAAGAGCCATGCTTTATATTTCTACAGTAGGTGACCGACAGCAGTGTGATGCACTGACCGAAAAATACGGATTTTACCTATATTTAGTGATGAAAACCTCCAGCACTCACCTGCAGCTGTGACGCTCTCCTCCCTCTTTGTTCACTCCAGCAGCAGCTCCTCGGTTAAATACAACTCACGAGCCGTGGGCTTTACCGACCTGCGCCATGGTCACGGTGTGATTGTGGACACGGTGCTAAGGAGGAGGAGGAGGAGGAGGAGATCAGGAGCGGCTCTACTGAGAATCAGATGGAAGGGGGCGCGCCTCCTCCGCGTGCACGCGCGTGCGTTTCCTTGGCAGCGGGCGCACCGCAGCAGAGACGCTACAGCGCATGCGCGTAACTCGTCGACCACCACCCCAGCGGGTGAAATGGGTGAAATAAATATATTTGATTCGTTTTGGTTCGAAGCAACAGCTTTAGCTTTCAGTTTTAAGCTTTTATTATTCCCTGATAGACTGTTTACTGAACAGATTATTCATGTTACGGCTTGTGGTGTGACCGGACTTCCACTTACGGATGATCCTCTTGTTGAACCTGGAAAGAACCAGAATGATTCATTTGGGCTGAAGGTTCATTGTAGACACATTCAGATGGAAAAGCAGCTCCATTCAAACATGTTGCGGGAGACGATCATGCCAAAGTTTTGCACAGCACACATTCCTGAATAAATTAAGCTCTCTTCTCAAAACCATTCCTGAATGGCCAGGATTTGGCCAAAAAAACCTGAGTAGAAACCACAACACTGACAGGAGTGAAAAGTAATGAGCTACATGGTGCTCTCAATACAGTACCTGAGTACAGAAATCACTGTAAAGATACTTTTTGAGTAATTAAATCACAGTACTGTTAGTATTAAAACAACAACAACAACAACAACAACATTAATCCCATTCAGTATAACGTGTAAAAGGCGTCTTTGCTAGAGAGCTAGCTAACGAACCTAGCAACCAGCTTTCTGAGTGAGCGAGCCAGATGTGATGATAATGGAGGTGGTGTTCACAGATGTGTTGATAATGTAGGTGGTGTTCAAGTCTACTTTACCTGTGCACACCGTTGTTGACTCGTCTCCCCTCAGATTCAGTGCTGCGATGGTGGTCCTGCGTGCCTTTCTCAAAATGCCCACAAGATGGCGCCATTTATCTGCGTATCCGATATTACAAAACCGATATCCAATTATGGAAAATCTCTCATTTTCAGTACTGAGTAGGAAGATGCCGCAGTGAATGATAAGTTTACTGTGAACACTCTTCCCTCTTTGTTCCTGTGTTAACTCTTCCACCACTGCACGAAACCAGTTTCGACCAGGTACAGACAGATGAAGCCCCTCCTTTGTCTCCCCGAATACCATTTGCGTGCATTTACATACCTTCCCAAATAACATTTGCTCGTATTCCTATGATTTCCTGAAAAACATATATGGAGTTGTTCCTCTCTCCTTATGCGAATGTGCCCTTCCGCCTAGCCAATCAATAGTTAACCCTCTTGTCTCTGTTGTGTGTCGAGCACGATATATACTCTGCCTTTCTTTGAATAAATCAGAGATCTTGTCATCTGATTTTTGTGTGTCTGTGTGTCACTTAGCAAACTCTCCCAAGGCGTTGGTGTGTGAAGTGTGTGGTGGGGCAAGAACACTGTCTTTTTGTGTACTTTCGTTTTCTCTTTTCTTAAAAATTTTAACCCAGAGATTCTGAAATCCTATCAGTGAGCATGGCTAATCTCGAGTGCCCTTCCTGTGAGTCGTACAGATGAAAGCTCAGACCCTGGCAACACATCGAGTCAGGATGAAATATCCGTACACAGTTCCTCTTGAGAGGAACAGTCATTGTATCAAGGAACTCTGGCACCAGTATGTCTGGGTAATCTATCCAATATAATAATGGGTTTGAATAAAGCACTTAGAGCTATATTGCATTTATGCAGCTTTTTTCAATCACTACCATACAACTGGGGCAGCGTGGTGGTGGTGCAGTGGATGGAGTTACCACCTCACAGCCCCAGGCATCCAGGGTTCCATCCTGAGCTCTGGTTACTGTTCACTTTCATTTGTTCTCCCCATGTCTGTGTGGACTTTCCAGCTACTCCACTTCCCCCCGTCTCCCAAAAAAACAAGCCAGGAGCGGAATTGGTTTTGCTAAAAGATGTGAATGAGGATTAGAATGTGTTTGATACCATGTGATGGACTGGCGTCCCGTTCAGGGTGTATTTCAACCCGACCATATACAACTGATATACAACTGAAACAATCTGCAAAACCTCTGCTTCTGTTTAAAAAATGAACCATTTTATAGCAGTTAGCATTAGGAAATAAACAACCAGTAAACAGAAATAGCTAAATTCCTTGTGTAATTGCATGCAAAGCACAATTAACCTTATGTTATAATTCAGAAAGCACTGCCTTACAATACACAACATTCCAGTTACTAATACAAACACTGCTATGGTGTAAGTACTAACCAGATTAAAGGTGCAGTGTGAATGATTATTGAGTCACAGGAGAAAAAATACAGCTGCTCCAATGAGTCATCCTGATAATTTTGGAATAGTAAGTCACATTCGGCTGTGTCAGAGTGTTGGCTGGACATGTTGGAAATTGTGGTGCATAAAAAAAGTTGGCTACGGAGTGACCAGCAAGAGACGACCGCCAATCAAGAGAGACAGAACGTAAACAAATTAAACAGGAAAGTGAGAGACCACTTTAGTATTATTATAAGAGGGAAAATGATTCCTGATTAACTCAGAGTCCTGATATGAATTTTTGTTGTATTCTGTTTAACCTTTTGAAAAACAAGTGTATAAGGAGTTTGTATTTAGAGTGAGCATAAGTAATATGTTTTTGCCATTGTTTAACATCAATGGTATGCTTTAAAAAACTTTAAATAACATATCTGAAATTCCATCTTGAGTCATAAGAAAAAAGAATGTTACTCAGCATCCAGTGTATAATATCCTTTACACATTCCTTTCATTTTAAGATCATCTGTTTAGCTGAAAAATGTGGCTGTGTTTTAGCAGTGGAAGCTAATACCATGTTTATGAAAAATTATACAGAGTGGTAGCACATATAGAGAAAAGTACAGTGGGTCTATAACAGAACCTTGTAGAACACAGCGTTCCTAATCTGTATATCATACAGAAATTGAAACTGCAAAATGTTCAACATGTAAATATATCACATTTTTATTGTGGTACAATACATACATGTAAGCAAACATGCTTATAATATCATGTTCAATATCAATTACTTAACTGAAGTATTTATTGATCGAGATGGTCACGGCACCAAGACTGTGCTCCTCATTGAGCTAACTGTCCAATGAGAGGAGGGACTAGAAGCTGCCTTTGAGAGGAAGAGGCTGAAGTACTCAGATCTTGTCACTGATCATCTACTCGGTAGAAGTAGGATTGCGTGGCTCTGTCGGAACATCAACATTGCATCCTGAGGGATATGGGAGTAATTGGAGCAAACCCGCGGAAGGCCCTGAAAGACCAGGCTGAAGAGGCTGAGAAGAGCAGCTTTTGGCTCCGGTGAGGAGAAAGGAGAAGTGTTGGGGTAGTAACAGGGTTAGGGTTCCGGGATAAAGGAGCGAAACCTTGTTGAGCGATGGTACCCGGCTGAAGACCCTGCAGCTGACCTATGCCATATGGATCCAGTGGCACTGAGCATGCATTAATGGGGCTCGCTACAGCCTTAGTTATTAGGGAGACCTGTATTGGTTGTGGTTGTGGTAGGCATGTTGGCAAGGCTGAAGGACAGGCGGGATAATCCTATGGGAGGAGGTGCAACAGGCAGTAATGCCATAGCAGGTCAATATCTACCTGTGCAATTAACATGTCACAAAAAAACAGACAAATACTTAAAAATGAACGCAACACTAAATTAAAAAGCCTTTGAATATATCTCCCATTTAAAACAAATGAAGAGGACTCGTAGCAGTGAGGAAGCTACAAGATCTCTGATTCTACCAATCAGACTCTACTGATGTTATCCATGGAGCTAGCAAAATTACTAACACCTTCTTTCATCATCTTGTCTTGTTTGTGCACCCGATTGGAGCCACTGAACCCTGAAACGCCGTTGGCATTAGTGTCTGTGAAGCTCCTCTCACACAGCACAGGGGTAGGTGTAACCGAATAAACCTGACAAGCTGAGTTACTGAGCACAGGATTAGCTTGTTTGTGATAGCTACAGCGCAGGTAGCGGGAGAATGCATGGCGATAGCTCTTGTTGAACAGGGTGTAGATGAGCGGGTTGACTCCAGAAGAAACGTAGCCTACCCATACGAAAATGTCCATTAGTCTGAGCAAGCGTTTACTGCATCCATCCTGGCACATGGCAATCAGCACATTGGTGACGAAAAACGGACACCACATGACCAGGAAGAGGAAAAAGACCACACCCAAGACCTGAGAGGCCCTGTGCTCATTCTTGATGGCCTGTGCCATGCGTCGTTTCCCCTGACCTCGTGGACCTGTGCACTCACGGACCCTTATTGGAGGGCTGAGATGCTGCAGCACTCCTTTTCTTGGGGAATTAGAATGAGAAGAAGGTCCATCCCTCAGGAGGCTGGGTTGAGGCGATGGCTGCTTGGTGTTAGCACAGTTCCTGTTCTCAGTGGAGAAGGTGGCCAGATGCTGCTGGAGCACCCGTATGGTCAGGCAGTAGCAGACCACCATGATTATGAGGGGGAAGAAGAACACCACGGAGGAACCCACCAGTATGAAGCGTGGCTCAGTGAGGACACAACTCTCGTTCACCAGGACCTTCTGTTCATCCTGCAGGCTGATCACAGGGACGGGCAAGGAGATGACTGGAAGAACATAGAGCTCAGGGAATGAGGAGGAGGAGGAGGAAGTGAAACAGAACAACAGTGAAGGGTATTTTTTTAGCACTGGAGATGACTATGAGTATCTGACCTCTGTGATTGAGCCACAATATTTTAATGAAGAAGTTCACTACATATGAGACAGAGATTTACTCTATCCTCTCTTTACCCTATTAAGACAGTACATTGCACTAAACTTTGGTAGATAACATACACACGTGTGTGTTCAATAAATATTTTCTCACCCAGAGAGATGGTCCAGACTGCGGCGATCTTGGTCATGGCCTTGTAGGTGGAGCGGCTTGTGCGGCTGTGCTTGATGGGGCTGCGAATGCCGACGTAGCGGTCCAAAGAAATGGCACATAGGTGCATGATGGAAGCGGTGCAGAAGAACACATCTAGGAAGATCCACATGGGGCACAACACATGGGGCAGAGGCCACGAGTAATCTGGACACAGGCGTGCAAAATACGTGTAGAAAACTAGGATCAGTTTTTTGTATTTTAAGTCTAGTCAGGTTTATGTATGGTTATATGTGTTCAGAATACAGAGCATTCAAAATGTGCTGAAATTATTATACTTCCCAAGAAATGCGATGAAGAATACAGACACATGGAAGCATTTTAGGAAAAAAAGAGATAAAGAGTAAAATAAAGATAAATAGTCAAGTCCAGTGAAGTTTATTTATCATATGCACAGGAAATGGAAATGATTATGGTGAGGTTCAAATAAATTGCTTCACACACACACACACACACACACACACACCAAAATAGGATAAAATAAGTACAATATGCAATATATATGTAAGTGAGGAACGAGGGAACAAAAAGGTGTATACAACACAAAGTATTTCACTAAAGTAAGGTGTAAAGTGACCATTGCAATGACAAATAACCCCTAATCCTCATAAAGAGAACCGTTTGATACTGGACAGATGGGCTTCTATTTCATATTTCAAGGTGTATAAATGGAGAAGTGATAGAAGTGCAATCAGCATAAACAGATTTATATCAGGGTATTCACTTAGTGTCCATGGAGATTTAATAGAGATTAAACATAAAGTGATCCGATAGTGTACAGATATAATGAATCCCACTCAGTTTCACCTCTAGTGCAGTTGAATTGTGTAATCACTTGGAGACAAATACAATTACTTGTTCAAATATTAAAAGGGGATATTTTAATGCTTAAGACCCGACATATACGGAGCTGTCCACTTTCCCTACTCAAGTTTATTGTTGTGAACTCAGAGTGAAAGGAATTATCTTAGCACGAGGTTTGTACAAACTCAGATTACAGTTTAATGTTTAAATATTTGCAGTAAACACACACACATGCACAATAAACTCAACCTTAATCTGCAAGTCACAGTTGTCCGTAATGTAATTTCATTCAAGTGACATTTTTCACATCATTCCTCAAACGCAAACCACTGAATATAAAATCTAGAAGTAAGGAACTCACTATAGAGGATGTTGATGAGTGCTGCTGGCATGACCAGGACTCCCACGAGCAGGTCTGCTACAGCCAGAGAGCGCAGGAAAAAGTTGGTGGCATTGTGCAGCTTCTTCTCCAAGGACACTGCCAGTATCACCAAAATATTCCCACCAGTGGTGAAGAAGATGATGACCAGAATGATCAAAGCAGGCCAGTTCTTCCCTTTACTCATGCAACTGGTTACCAGTCCTGAATAATTGGATCCAGAATGGTTCTGGTTGTTGGGATTAGCACAGTGTAATGAAGCCATAGTAAGACTACAATACAGTATTCCAGGATTCACCATTTCAGTACTTTGGCTGCCAGGTGAGTTCATATTAGGGTTCTGTTTAGCTGGGAGGGGCTTATTATTCAGAACTATGCCACTTAAAAGCTAAGCAGAGTTTGGAGAAGAAAACACACACACACGCACGCACGCCTATTGATAAAAAAAACTACTTTTTCCAACAGAGAATGACTCTTCTTGACATAGACAATGGAAACCAGCCCAAAGTGTTCATGCATGCAGTTATAAGGTAATGTTATGAGCATGTGGTATGTAAACCAAATGGGAAATGAGTAACGTGATGAATCTGTGTTAAGTAGCCTTAACACATAAGGAGTTAGAGAACAGTTGAAAAACATGTGCTCATGAGCAATACAGCAAGATAGACAAAGCGGTTGAGAAAAAATGAGAAAAGGAAAGCACTAATCAACATGGAGAAACTTTGTTCTGAATTTGAAACATGAGCAACTCATGCACAGAAGATCATGCTGGCTGTGGAGGGGGAAAAAAGGAAGAAGCTGCACTGAAAGCTGAGGATTAAACAACGTCTGGGAAGAGCAGTCGAACAGTGCAGATGCTTCTGGAGAAAAAAGAGCTGGAGAGGAACTGGAGAGGAGCTGGAGAAGGAGAGCTGGAGTGGAGCAGGAGAGGATCTGGAGAGGAACTGGAAAAAAGAGCTGAAGAGGAGCTGGGGAGGAGCTGAAGACGTGTGAGGAACTGAGGACAAATTGAAATAAACTGTGTCCGGTGCGAGATGAAGAAGAACAGGAAGAACAGGGAGGAGATGGAAGCTGTGATTTGTCTGATATTATCTCGCAGTGACAAGATTAAAAATGACTGTGAGATAAAAAATAATATTTTTAAAGATATTATCTCACAATTATGAGAAACAAAGTTCGATATTAACTTCAACTGTAAGACGAAAAATCTGAGAGATTTCTTTGAACATAACTCACAATTACGAGATAAATCTGTTTAATATTATCTCATATGTGATGGAAACAAGCTTCCGTAGAGAATTAATTCATTTATTATTATTATTATTATTATTAACAACGATTGCGAGTAAACAAACAAACAACCAGGCAGGGGCTCGAGGCTGTCGATTTCTGTCACGTGACTCAGGCGCATCAACCCGCCTCTCGAGCCGTGTTTCCCCAAACATCTGCGCTCGCGCACAGCTCAGCCTCAGTAATGTCACCTCACTGAGATTAGCTTAGCTGCAGCTCCGTCTTTTAACAACATTAACATTAAATATGGTATAAAAAGCAGGAAACGATGAATCTCCGGGGATTCTTTCAGGATTTCAATCCGAGGTAAAAACTCGCAGCGGGGTGTTTTTTTTTATTTTTATTTATTTTTACTTGTGTTTATGTACTCGGTTGTGGTTAGCAAGTTAGCCAGCTAGTCATGTTGAAAGGCCTAGCATTAGCATCCTGACAGGACAACTCTGTTTAGCTGTGTTAGCTAGCCTTATTCTGACTCCTTTGTTGTACATTCACAACTTTAAATGACTAATAAATATCACAGCAGACAGTTACGGTGAGGGGTTTATTTAACTTGCTGCTGAGAGCTAGCTAACTTTCGGCTGTTACAGACTTCTAATGATGGAACATTATACATGTCTGGAGTTTAAACAAAACCAAACACTTGGACTGATTAATAATATCAGGTATTATTAATAAATAATATCAGGTACTCAGGTGCTGCAGACTTTATAACAGTTAATAAGCAGTGAATAATATATTTAAGAACAGGTTAGTGTTACTGCAGAGATCTCAGACATCTTAGTGCACATTTATTCATTAACATTATTTAAGTCTGTATATTTATAATAATTCATCTACGTATTAGAGTTGTAGAGATTTTTCTTCCTGAGCAGGTATAGATCTAAGCTGACCTTGCTTATAATTAGGCGTACTTGTGTTTTAAATTGAGGTTTGCATTAATTATATTTTATTTATATAGTTTTATGACATGGTGGTAAAGCAGTTTCATCACTAATGAGCAACCCAGCGATATTCACCAGTTAAAAGGTTAATAACTGGATAAAACGTTCTGATTTCCACATCTGTAATTAAAGTGAAGTGTGTCCGGTCCCGAGCCGTGAGTCACAGACCCGCAGGCTGATGTCGTGACCTGGACGTGTTGTGAAGATGATCAGATTAAAACAGTTCATATCACTATGTTTATTCTCTTCTTTTTCTCTTTCAGTAAATTCCTGATCTATGCGTGTCTGCTGCTGTTCTCGGTGCTGCTGTCCTTACGTCTGGACAGAGATATCGAGTGGAGTTACTGGGCCGTGTTCGCACCCATCTGGCTCTGGAAGCTGATGGTCATCATCGGGGCGTCGGTGGGCACCGGGGTGTGGGCTCACAACCCTCAGTACAGGTCAGCGCACGTCTGCACTGGTTTGTTGGCACGCACATGAGTTGTTTGTATGTAGTAGGAGTGTACACTAGCACTGCTCGATTATGGCAAAAATCATAATCAAGGTTATTTTGGTTGATATCGAGATCACGATTATTAAACACGATAACTCACTGACTTCGCAAACATCATGCGTTTATTGAAGTTTAATTATTGAACTTTAAAAAAGTATTTGTATTTTTAACAGTGGATTTCTTTGAATATAATTCAACTGGAAAAAACTACGTAAAACAAAATAAAAAAAATTATAATAGTTAATAATACTTAAATAATGTACAAATAAAAATTAATTAGATCACTACTCCTTGATGTGTAATTCTCGCAAATAGTCTTTTTTTTTGTCCTTTTTTTTTTTTCCTTTTTTTTTCATACCTGCATGTTCCTTACTTATTCGAGCTATGGATCGCTGCTTACATTAGTTTTTTTTATGCTTTTGCGTGAATTTTTTGCGTGAAAAGTTTTCCTCATCTCTTTTTACGAGCAGAGCACGTCACGTGATTCAGCAAATCACATCGCCAGAAATGAACTTTAAATTTCCTTAGCCAGTGAAATTGTGTCTCGTGGTTTAGATCAGCCTGTAGTTTCTGTGTGAGCTCCAGAAAGGAAATGAGTGTATTTATACCAGCTGTCATGACGCTAGAGGAAATGAGCCCAATGATACCAAACGTTATTTCTTTTTGTTCCACATCAGACTCCTTAAAACCAAATTGTTACCAAACAGCTGAAATGGTTTTATCTTTCTTGTCGACTAAAGGCTCTCTTTTTGTCCTCTTGGCTCGAGCTGAACTAAAAATGCCTTGGCCTGGGAGGGTAGCGAGTTTGGATTTTTAGGGAGGGGCGAAAGCGCACTGCTGTAAATAAAAATGGCGCGCGGTTCTTAAAAAGATCAAATGAGAATATTGTGAAACGGAATGCGGCACAATAATTGTTTTGTTTTCATAATCGTCAGAGGCCATAATCGAAATTGAAATCGAAAATTCGATTAATTGCACAGCTCTAGTGTAAACCTCAGCCTTCCATACCATACAACTTTGAATAATTTTGATTAAAAGAGCTTTAGGGTTCTGAATTGTCTAGGAAAATCCGATACAGATAGAGGTGTAAGGAGTTAATAATAACCCCCAGCATTCTAGAAGGAGACTATAACCTCATTTTCTTCATTTGTAAGTCACTTTGGATAAAAGCGTCTGCTAGATGAATAAATGTAAATGTAAAACCCTGCGGTCACGTTAGCAGGTCACATACGTCTGTTCATTTTTCATTCACGTGCATGTGATCTTCAGGGCCGAAGGTGAGACCTGCGTGGAATTCAAGGCCATGCTGATCGCTGTGGGGATCCATCTCCTCCTCCTGACGTTTGAGGTTCTGGTGTGTGACCGTGTGGAGAGAGGGAAACACTTCTGGCTGCTGGTCTTCATGCCGCTGTTCTTCGTCTCGCCCGTCTCTGTGGCTGCATGTGTGTGGGGCTTCAGGCACGACCGCTCGCTGGAGGTCAGTCGCCCGATCAGATTTTAGGAGCGTGTACTTCAGTTCCGTAGCTACACGTTCTTCAGCTCACGATTCACGTCTCTTTTATCTAACTCTTCTTCTCAGCTGGAGATCCTGTGCTCTGTAAACATACTGCAGTTCATCTTCATCGCACTGCGGCTGGATAAAATCATCAACTGGCCATGGCTGGTAAGATCTCACCCTCTCTGTGGAAAGGTCATGTGATCTGATGTTCCAGATGTTTCTTTCTGCTCTTTGTTTATTTTAGGTCATTTTAGCTGTTCACACATGATTCACCTCCTGATCATCTACTG
>JANDJT010000081.1:24663672-24678585 GCA_024331685.1 Stegophilus panzeri | reverse complement strand
TATTATATATACAGTATGTTCACATAAAAATAAGTTAAGCACACTTTCTGGTTGAGAGGAAGTGAAGGTACATTTTCTTTTCTTTGTTTTTTGATTATTGATTTGTTTGTGTGCAGGTGGTCTGTGTGCCGCTGTGGATCCTCATGTCCTTCCTGTGTCTGGTGGTGCTTTATTACATCGTCTGGTCTGTGCTGTTCCTGCGCTCGATGGACGTGATCGCAGAGCAGCGGCGCACACACATCACCATGGCCATCAGCTGGATGGCTATAGTTGTGCCCCTGCTGACTTTTGAGGTATTAAATACGTTTGTGACGTGCAGCGTGTGTGTGTGTGTGTGTGTGTGTGTGTGTGTGTGTGTGTGTGTGTGCAGCTGTGAACATTTTGTGGCAGCTTCTGTTTTCATATATACAGTGGTGCTTAAAAGTTTGTAGAATTTTCTGTATTCCTACATGAATACGGCCTAAAACATCATCAGATTTTCACACAAGTCGTAAAAGTAGATAAAGAATCCAATTAAACACATGAGACAAAAATATTATACTTATTTATTTATTGAGGAAAATTATCCAATATTACACATGTCTGTATCTACAATATCTTATTTTTTGTTTCCATCCAGTAGAAAACTGGAGTTTATAATTTTTTGTTTTTCTCCTCATTATATGTTTGTTTTTTTTTTTGTTGTTTTTTTTTTCCCCCCAATTCACATTTTACACCAGATCCTCCTCGTACACAAGTTAGATGGTCATTACGAGTCCAAGTTTGTGCCGGTCTTCGTGCCGCTCTGGATCTCCCTGGTGACGCTGATGGCAACTACGTTTGGCCAAAAAGGAGGCAATCACTGTAAGGCAAATTTTTTCATAAATGTCATGCCGTTTTCTTTTCTTTTTTTTTTTGTTGTTAAAAAACAATTGAAATATGAACACGATGAAATAAATCTTCTTCACATGCTGCTCTGTTTGTTACTTCATTCTCCTCGGACTGCGGTGCACATGCCACCTGCTTCATAAACTCATTCCTTCAGTATTTTTTTTTAGAAACACTTAGCGGTGTAACGATACACTCCAGTCACGATTCCAGTCACGATTCCATTCACAATGCTGGCTTCACCATTTCGATCTGATTCTCAGAATATTTTGAACAAAATTTGAATGAAGAAAAATTATGACTGAATCATAAACATTGCAAAACAATGTGCACTTTTGTCTGTATAAACTAAATAACTAACTAAATAAATAAAAAATTGCTACAAACAGAGGTTTAATATTATAACCAAAATGTACTACATGTTAACCATATCTTAAAAATAAATAAATAAATGTGTAAATTCTCCAAAAATGTGGATATTTTGAATAAAAAAATGTTTCTGACCTGAAACATAGCAAGCTCTGTAGCAGAAACAAAGCTCCAAAGCCGGCTAAAATGGCAGATTTTTGCAGCCTCTGGTGTCTGGAAGCTGCTGACTTGCTCTTTTTAATCGTTATAACGTGTTCGTATAATTACAATGCGTGATGGTTGTTACAGTCAGGAGATATCGTTCTGTCATCATTTCACAAGTGCAGATCTCGCTGACTTTCCATGACTGAATATGATCATGTGACCAGTGTGCCCTCTACGTATTTTAACACTATGGGATGTGTCCCAAATGACCCACTTATACACTGTGTAGTTTATGAATTTTATACGTTTATGTTTTCATTCAACATCAGAGACTTTGAAAATTTGGAATTTTCAGTGTGAACACACTACTCCCACTAGTTATACTATAAAACTGCATAGAATAGTGCACAGGTACACGAATTGGGACGCATATTATGGGTTGCGCAGATTGAGGCCCCCTAGTGTTCAAATATTGTAACTGCATTAATGCGTAATTAACAGGATGCTGATTTCCACAACGCACATCTCAGACATGTACAATAATAGTTAAAGAAAAATATATTTTTTAATGAAATAATGTTAAATAAATAAACAGTCTGAGACAGAAATATATATACATTTTAAAAAACTTTTTAAATTTAATATAGAACATTAGGTAGTGGTGATATACTGGAGACATTCTGCACTGATCATCTAGAGAGCAACAGAAGTCAGGTATAATGATTTGGGTTAAAGTAATGCTCTCATAACTTGGAGGTGATTTATATCTCGTATTTTTCTAAAATGTGTGTGTGTGTGTATAATATATATATATTAAAATTAGACTGACCATAAGTATGAAAGGGTTCAAAATAATAATTTTAGGCCACACCCACTTTAAGTGCAGATATTGTTTTACACCCCTATTGTCACCTTCTCCTTCTGGCATACTTCTCTCTCACATTCTACTTGTTCCTCTCATCCAGGGTGGTTCGGCATTCGTAAGGACTTCTGTCAGTTCCTGTTGGAACTCTTTCCTTTCCTGCGGGAGTACGGGAACATCTCCTACGATCTGCAGCATGAAGACTCGGAGGTGTCCGAAGAGCTTCCTGCCCACGAGCCGCCTAAAGTCGTGCCCATGTTCCGCAAGAAAACGGGCGTCGTCATCACGCAGAGTCCTGGGAAGTACTTCGTGCCACCGCCCAAATTATGCATCGACATGCCGGATTAAAAATGAACTCGGAATTCCTTGAACAGAGAGCAAGAGGAGTGTAGCGCCATGGACCAGAGTTCACGTTGGGTCAGCAGGGGAACACCGGAAGTGAGTGAGACGGGCCAGTCAGAAACAAAATCCAAAACATTTTAGACCGTCTCAGCTCCTGTTTGCTGAAAACTTTTTTATTTTATTTATTTTTTTGTTACAGAAAACTGCTGAGATGGTTTTCAGGAATGAAGGGGCAGGTAGTGAGCATGGCTTGCTGTTTGCCCCTCCTCCCCCCTGGATCTTTTCCACACTCCTGCGTTCTCATCACTCCTTTAACACTACCTGTAGTTTTCCCCAAGTAAGCCGTGTACAATGTGGAGAAAGTTCTGTAGCTAAGCCAAAGAACATTAGATAGTTTATATAAAGCTGGAGTAAACGTCCAATGCTGCCATATTTGTTCCAGCAGTACATGTTCCATGTGTTTTGTTTTGAATTATTTGTCCAAGTATGACAGCAGTGAACAATTATTTTATTTTCACCATCACTTTGTTTGTAGATGATCATTAAGTGTTTACTAGAACACCTCGAGGACACTGACTCACCAACATACAGCTCATGTTTGTTTATGGACCGTATGGAAGTATTTATAGCCTTATCACTTTGCAGTTTGTGTATTTAAGATTTACTGTCTGTCGTGTTATTCTCGCTTGTCGACCCGTTTCCTGTTTTATTAGACAAAAATAATCCGGTTCTGAAGTAGCTCTATTTAATACCATCTTCTATTCGAGCGATCACACGCTAGGCTTGTGCAATATAGATCTTTCCCTCGTCACGATTTATCGTTACGTTTAATCATCCAGAACCTAAAAAAAGACTGGAAAACAAGCATTTAAAATAATCAGGATAAACGATTTAATGATGAGCATTTCCAGCATGTCAGGTGTAAGGAAAGTGGGGAGGAGTGATCATATCACCAGCTGTGGAGTCGGGAACTGCTGATCAGGCAGAGCCAATCACGTAAACTCAGCCGGGTGGTGGATTTACAGTAAAAAAAAAAAAAAAAAAAAAGAAAAAGAAATATAAGCGTACACTTTGGATATAATCCCTGTATAAACAGGTGTGTAAAGTCCACATGGCCGATGTTTTCGTTGCTGATCTGCTGCTCGACGTTCGACCGCGTCTGAGAGAGCAAAACAAACCCACTCGTTTTTAATCCTCATCACCAGTGTTAGATCTGACGCTTCGCTGTAGAAATATTTAATCTCTTTAAAACAATTTAAACATTTTGACCACTTTTGGACAGTTTTTCTTTTCCAGTGCCATCCCTAATAAATACAGTAACTCGTGTTAAGTATGTACAGGTGTGTAATGTTCGCTAAGTGGAAGATACACCGATAGATTTTCTCTCACATTCATGAACTCAAAACAGTTTACTGCGACAGAAAGCGAGAGCATGTGAGATGGTGGAAGGGGGCGGGGCTTCCAGGCGTGGAGTAACTGTTACCCCAACCAAAATGTATTATTGCAGTTTGTTATTCTGCTTATGTTTGTCCAGGAGACGAGTTAGTTCCTGTTCTCACTTACGCTATAGCAGCTATAAACAGCCAATCCTTCATCAGTCTCAGTCTGTCTCTCTCTCTCTCTCTCTCTCTCTCTCTCTCTCTCAAAAAATGCAGCTCATCATTTCACTGAGACCGTAAAGTGACCGTTACAACTGAAAGTAATTCCATAAACATTAAATAAATGTTTTCTAACAAAACGTCACCACATCAATGATTAAACATTTTACTTTGTTAAACAACACTTTAAGAAAAAAAAAATGTTTATTATTAGTGTTAGATTATGTGGGGCGTCGGCTGTACACGTCCCTGTGTATGTATGAGCTGTTACTATAGAAACCGTACCGTATTAGAGCGAGAGCATTAATATAATCCTATATGTTCGTTACAGCTGAAACTACCCGTGATGTTATACAGAAATACACACTTTCTGACCAATCAGATTCAAGCACTCAACCGTGCTCTTATAAACATTTATACATCGCACAAGCCTTAGACACACACAGTATATAATCTTAAACACATCAACATGCAAGTATGTATAGATATACACTAATATATTCTGAAGTAGACCATTAACATCACCAGATCTACATTAGTAAAAGCAGCTTTGATAGATCTGTCTTTTCTGTAGATGCACACCTGTGTGAGAGAGTGAGTGTGTGTGTGTGTGTGTGTGTATGTACATACTCAGCTGGTCTGAGGTAGCAGCAGTGGAGTTCCTGGTAGCAGAAATGGACCAGCGTGTTGTTCACTACCTGTGTGTTATTAATCGTGTAAAAGTGTTGAAGCTGTTCATTTTAACATTAAAATATTCTGCAAAAATATCACGGATTAGTTTCTTTACAATTCAGTTAAATAAAAAGTTACGTTTAAGTGGTAGAGCAGGTCATAATCATCAGAACACCACCACTAAAACACCACCGTTACAACACCCCCACGCCACCACTACAACACCACCACCTCTACAACACCACCTCCTCTACGCCACCACTACAACACCCCCACCTCTACGCCACCACTACAACACCACCACCTCTACAACACCACCACTACAACAACACCCCCACCTCTACGCCACCACTACAACACCACCACCTCTACAACACCACCACTACAACACCACCACCACTACAACACCACCACCTCTACAACACCACCACCTCTACGCCACCACCACCTCTACGCCACCACTACAACACCCCCACCTCTACACCACCACCACTACAACACCCCCACCTCTACACCACCACCACTACAACACCACCACCTCTACGCCACCACTAAAACTCCACCATTACAACACCACCACCTCTACGCCACCATTAAAACACCAGCTCTACAATACCACCGCTAAAACACCACCTCTACAATACCACCGCTAAAACACCACATCTACTACACCACCTCTACAACACCACCATTAAAACCCCACCTCTACAACACCACCATTAAAACACCACCTCTACAACACCACCACCTCTACGCCACCACTAAAACACCACCTCTACAACACCACTGCTAAAACACCACCACCACAACAACACCACCATTAAACCACCAGCTCTACAACACCACCACTAAAACACAAGCTCTACAACACCACCACTACGTATTTCATGTATTTATTGTGTTGAGATAATGTGAGAGTATTTACTAAAGTACTACTCTAACATTGATAAGCTGGTTAAATCACTCATCATTTTTAAAATATATTTTTAATGTTTTATCTTGACATGTTCCATTCATACACGTTCCACCTTGTCGTACAAAATTATTGTTATAATGCGCTCCACTCTTCTGGGAAGGCTTTGCACTAGATTTTGGGGCGTGGCCGTGGGGATTCGTGTTCATTCAGCTACAAGAGCGTTAGTGGGGTTGAGGTCAGGTGCTGATGTTGATGTGAGGAGACTCCAGTTCCAGTTCATCCCAAAGGTGATGAGTCAGTGGGGTTGAAGTCAGGGCTCTCTACAGGGCACTCGAGTTCTTCTACCTTCTACCAACCTTCACACACCATGTCTTCATGGAGCTCACACTTTTTGTGCGCATTGTGTCATGCTGGAACAGTGTTTGGAATTCTTAGTTCTTATGGAAATTGTAACGCTACAGCGTATAGAGACGTTCTATACAACTGTATGGGGAAGAAATACATATGGGTGAGAGGGTCAGGGGTGCACATACTTTTGGCTGTATAGTGTATTGACAAGGGTCTGAGCACCATACAGTTCAGAGTAATAGATTTAAGAACATAGGATAATATTGACAATAGGATAGCATTAAGGTAATGTAACACACATACACACACACCTGTCTGGAGAGGAAAGGCAGGGTCACCTGTCGGAATCTTCTTAAAGAGACAGTTGTAACTGTAAAAAAAAAAAAAAAAAAAAAAAAAAATATTAAATGAAGTATCATTTAACAACACTATCAGGAATAAGAATAAAGTTGGTTTTCTGCCTTATTGGTGCAGGATATTTTTATTTACATATATGCAAATGATGGTGAACTTACGTAATAGAAGGGTAAAGACTCACGAATGACACATGCATGGCTCTGTGTGTGTGTGTGTCTAAGTGTGTGCATGTGTGTGTGTGTGTGTGTGTGTGTGTGTAATGCTCACCTGTAAAGGTGGATGTCAGTCAGACAGGAAGTACTAACACACTGCTCCTGTTAGAGCGACTCCCCCCCACCACCACCACCAGGTGACGTCATCGCTCCACACTGCTAGCGCGGCTCCACCCGAGAAAACAAGTTCCAGCGCAGGTTCCCAACATGGCGGCCGCGTCTCTGCGCTGAAGTTTGTGTCCATCGCTGGCTAAACAACAAAAGAAACCCCGCGATGTAACGTCTCTTCGACGCGTACTGCAGTATCTGGGAGTTTGATTTGAACAGAGTACGAGTAAGACGTGAGGAAGGAAGCCATGGTCATTCATGATCGCGTTTTATTTTGAAAGTTAAAACTTTTTTGTTGGTTAAAGCTAGCCTGTTAGCTGTAAAGGCAGGTTTTTTTTGTTAGCGCGCCGCTTCATACAGTTTCGCGGACGGAGCTGAAGTTTGAGTTAGGACGTGAACTCGAAAAGAGCGTGTCGTTTCGTTTCGTTGTGTTTTCTCGGACTGAGGGAAGATGGCCCACTCACCGGTAGCTGTTCAAGTTCCCGGAATGCAGGTAAGTTTTGGAGGGTGGCAACCAAAGGCCCTTTACACGTATTTCTTTTTCTACCTCTGTTCCGGATAATCTAGCGTCCTGCGTTTTGATTGGTTAGAAGTTAACATTAAATGACAGACAAGCAATCGTTTGGCGCGGTTATTAATAGTAGCCAATCCTATCCCGGGAGGCTGGACGTTTCAAGCCAATCCTAACACAGTAGGCGGGTTTTATTAAAATACGGGTAGGAAATCTAAAACTTGGCTCTCGCCCTTACCTGGACACCAGAGCAGTAAACGTCAGGATTCCTTTTCTTTCTGCCGCAGCTGTGTAGAATTCAGTCAGCAAAGTTCACACTAACACTTTAATACTTATTATTTACTTAACCTCGTTTATTATCTGTGTGTTGTGCATTTCTGTCAGTCTGAACTCGCAGTTTGACGTTAAACGGGTTTAACAGCTTTCAGCACCTGTTAGCGGGCGCGCGCGCACCTAATGGCCGTGTTTAACGATCAGGGCGCGTTCACCGGCGCTGCAGTTTCTCAGCAAGCCCTGATTTGCCTTTTTAAACTCTGATTTATTAACGCAGAGTCTCAGACTTTCAGACGGTGTGACGCGCATCTCCTGTTAAAAACCCCGATATAGTTAAACAGGTACTGATTCGGTTCCGCTCCAAACCAAAGTTCAGTTAAATTTATTTTGTGTTCTGATTCGATACAGGTTTTTTTTTTCTTTCCATTTTTAATGTCCTTAATATAGTCTGGAGCTACAGATTCACACTTAGAATTTGATGATGATGAACATGGATATAATCCGTCTCAGATAAATGCCGTGTTCAATGTCACCATTAACTTTTGTTGTTGTGTAACTGTGTTTACTGGTCCTTGTCCTTTTTAAGTTGGATAAGGATTTAATCGCCTCTTGCTGATTTGAATCTGTATTTCCTTCTGAAACGGGAAGTGATGTCGTGTTGAAGTGTTTGACTGATTTACAAAACAGCCAATAGCGTTCGAGATAGGCCACGCCCCCCCCCCCCCCAAATCTGACAGTGAGCTAGCTAAATACGGAGAACAGTGAAGAGATTAGAGAGAGTTTTACTGAAGGAGAATCCTGACACTGTATAAAGACGGAATTCTCACGACGTGTTCCACCATCGAAGATCTCCAAGCTGGTAAAATACCTCCGAAAATCACCTGTCACATAACCGCCACCTCGTACAAACTCCTCCCCTCTTCACAACTCCCAACTATTATTTCCATCAAACTGAGTGATGGTTGGAGAAGGGAAGTGTGTGTGAAGACTCTCGGATAAGAACACACTGATGAACCATGTTTACTGCTAACCAGCTGCTACTGTAGAGCAAGACACGCCTCCAGGGGGCGGGGCATATACAGTTCTAGAGACTGTTTAATTGGATGACCGTGAAGTTTTGCAAAAATGAATCATCAAAGAAATGTGTTTTCCTGGAAGTGATAATCTCCATTTAATTTGATAGTTTATCTCCACATCTATTCTTTTGTATTTATTTTCAGATCGCCTGCTCTGTGTGTGTGTGTGAGAGAGAGAGAGAGAGAGAGAGAGAGAGAGAAACACTACTGGACAAAAATCTCTGAGACACTGATTGTAGTTTTGAGGGGAACATTAACAGCTCTTCTCTGTAAGACCTAAGAACATTGGTGATGGCTGAATAATTTCCTCTGCACACTGCAGTGTTTTTGCCTCGGGGTTAGGGTTCTAGTTCGACACTGAGCATGTTAGAACGTTAATCATTACACGTTCAGTATTTGGCGAACCATTAGTGCGTTAAGTAAATTGTAAATCCTGGAATTTCCTGAATTCTGGATGTTTTTTCCTGACTTTGGAGTTACAACAATGCTGAGAATGTTTTTAAATTAGTAGCTTTACTGTAAACACTTACTTTATAAATGATTTTATCTGTACTGTCGTTACTGTAATGAATATTTCTGACATGTACAGTAAGGGAATATTTACTGTTTTACACCGAGCGTGGTGATTACGGTTCAGAATATTGTGATTAAGGCATTTCTATTAAACATGATGCATTACAATATTTGGTGTAATTTAGATATCATTAGTGTGGCATTAAAAACTATTATAAGTAAGAGTTATTATTAATTAAAAAGTTAATTAATTATACCTTTACTTTTGTTTGTTTATATTTAAACAGTTTTTCAATTTAATTCTGAAAAAAGTTTTTTATTCTAAAGTTTATTACAAAAATCAGTTGCTTCCGGTCAGTTTGTTATTAAATAACTGTGGGTTTTTTATGTAATAAAACCATATCCATAATATCTCATAAGAGGATATTGTGATATAATTTATAAATCAATATTATATGGTCATATTTCCCAGCCACAGAACTACAGCGTGACTGTAAAACACCGCTGATTAATTTATTTACTTTAACTTCATCACTGCCAAGTAGAAAGAATCTGTTAAATCTGTTGATTTCACTTCATAAAAAACTAGAACGTATAAACGTAAAAAATGTTTACATTCATATAATAAAAAATCATATTAAGAGTTACTGTAATTAATGAAATAAAAGCAAATGTTAAAAGTATGAGTGTAAAGATATAAGATGGAAAGTCAAGTGTATAAAAGCGATCAGGTTAGAGGAGCAGTGTCGTAATGTTTAAATGAGGACTCTAAAGAAATGTAGTTATTTGTTAAATATTATAAACAGATATAATAATAATAATAATAATAATAATAATAATAATAATAATAATAATAATAATAATTAAGTGTGAGGAAATATCCAAATTCACACCGCGTTGGAATTTATACCTGTCTGAATTTACTCTGTTTTTGGGGCCGGAGTGGGAGGGTTCTTATTTTATTTATTTTAAAAATTAAAAACCTTTCATTTATAGGCCATGCCCACTTCTGGATTAGATGCAGATGTGAATGTTTGGAGCACTGAATAAACACAGATACAGACCGTGCCATTGTGTTACAGCTCTACAGTACGGTCCTGTGTATCTACAGCTAATCTAATATTCTGCTTTAATACACTCAGTATTGTAGAAATACAGTGTAGTGTAGTTGTGTACTGTCCTTCAGTTTCGCCCCGACACGAATCCTCCCAGTGTATAGAAGCTGTTGTGAATCATGAGACTTTATTTACGTCACACTGGAGCTGCATTTGCCTGGTGCAGCGCAGGTGACGCGAGACTCCGCCCACAAACTCACGCAGAAGTCTGGAGGAAAGTAACGTCTGTTTCATGCAAAAAATAATTTATTCCGTTTGATCTCTAAAGACAAAACTTTAAAATCATTGTTAAGCTTCTTGTTGAGAGAGAGAGAGGGGGGGAGAGAGTGAGAGAGTGTGAGAGAGAGAGAGGGAGGGAGAGGGCAGGTTCACTTCACACACCATCAGTGTGTTACACCAGACTGTGGAGCGCTTCTGACCAATCACTGATCACCTTTATTGCCACTGACCAATCAGTGATCATGATTGATTGTCCCACCCACACATTTTCCTATAGTTCTTCGCTGTAAACTCTCTTCTTGGTGAATATTTACGGTAATGAAAGTGATTTGTTTTCCGTCTGTAATGGTTTCCTTCGCCGCTCCTCTAGTCACTGCTTCGTTTTCTCCGCGTTCTTGATGGAAAGCGTGGTATCATGCATTATTTAAAAGCTTTATGTTGCCACGACTTTTTAATAAAAAATAAATTGACTTGTTTTATTTTATATTTAATTTCGCCTAAAGAAAATCTTCTTTCATATTCCCTTATTTATATTTTCATGTGCTAGTGATCATGATGAACCTATGAATATGCAAATTACTGTGTGACATCAACTAGGAACTTGTAATGACTTTCTGAGTGTGATTTAGTCACGATGACGAGTCAGAAAAAATATTTATTACATGAGGATAGACAAAGTAAAAGTCTAATGAAAATAATACGTTTTAGCACCTTCAGTGTAACAGGGGTGTGTGTGTGTGTGTGTGTGGTGTTTGCAGCAACAGAAGTGCTGAGAAATGTGAAGTGACTGATAAATCAGCTCAAGCAGAAGCGAAGTTCCCCGGTGAGCTTGTTAGCTGAGGGATAGCTGAGTCATTAAGTAGAGTTGCTATTATCAGGAGGAGACAGACTTTACTCACACACTTACTGCTGCTCCGCCCTTCTCACACACACACACACACACACACACACACACACACACACTCTCTCCCTCTCTGTACTGCTGCGTCTCCAGCCGTTCCTTCGGCGTGGTAATGCTCTGCTGGTGCTGAGGTCATGTTGGAGAGATGCTTGTGGCATGTGGAGGCGCGTCTCTGCCCTGTAGCCCAGCCGTTAGCAGCCATGTGAATGAGCCTCTCTCTCTCAGACCATACGATTCGGTTAAAGACGCAACGATTCCCTACGATTCGATTTGATTCAGGTCTGATTCAGTTCAAAAACAATTATAAACGTTTCTTCACTGTCTTTATTTTGTATGAGAATTTACTACATTAAGTCTTGACCTAAATCTTTGTTTTGTCCCGAAGTGTGTGTGTGTGTGTGTGTGTGTGTGTGTGTGTGTGTGTACACGCACGCTTCTCTAAAACACTCCCGAATCCCAGCAGCGTTAGTTGTTGCGTCAGGCTACGATTCGTTCACGTCCGTGAGCGAGGTTACTCCATCGTGTCACCGTCGTACGTGTTTCAGTGCTGCTGTCAGTGAGGCTTTTCTGATTCCAAGTATTTCTGAAGTTTATTGATTTAATATTTAAGACTTTTCTATCTTCATATGTCCAACGTCGTCGAGTAGCTGCTCCATGAACTGAAGGAAAATACCTGAGAACCATTTGTCAATACTCCTGTAGGGAAATATTTAAAATGTGAGTGATTTATTTTATCTCACGTTGCACTCCAAAATTAATAATCTGAGGATTAGACAGATGTGAGAGAAGTCTTAGCAAATATAAAGCTTACCTGAAATCAAAATCAGTGTTTTCTCTGCAGCCTCAAATCATCCGAACCCAAGTCTGTGCCCTGCACGTGCTCTTACACAGGCTTACAGAAGAGCTGGGAGACAGAGAGGCTCCAGATTTCTGTTAAATTTAGTCTTCTCAATCCTGATATCAGAAAGCAGTCGGATCGGCTAAATCCATGTATTTATCTGAGCTTGCTGATAAAAATTGTCATAGACCAAGAATGTTCTTCAGTACTGTAAATGCTGTTTGTAATTACTCTCGGAGTCAGTAGATATGTGAGAAAGCTTTTGCCTGTTTTTTGTTGATGAGGAAAATGAGACAGGATATCAGACCTTCTGCTTATGATCTCGCTGTTCCTTCAGATTCCAGTGCTGTCTTTATCCGGTTTAATTCTGTTTCCTGTTCTTTTCTACGCGGTTGTTGACCAGGTAAAGCCTCCTGGGTTTCTCTGTGACGTCATTCCTCCCCACCTTTTTAAAGAAGTATTTGATGTGGTTGGTCCTACTCTTCTAGTTTTTATTAATTAGTGTCTGGAATCAGTTCCTGATTGTTTAAAGCATGCTATTTTTGAAACGTCCTTAACTCGTTCCAATCATTTTATTTCATTTTAGGCCCATATCTAATCATTCTTTTTTTGGAGAAAGTGGCTCTTCACCAGCTGCAGAGCTTTTTGGAGGACAGTAAGGGTTTTGATGTTTTCACTTGTAGAAGTTTTAAATGATGTTTTAATGGCCGCTGACTCGGTGAGTCTGTAGTACCAGTATTTTTAGATGCAAGTGCTGCATTCGATACAGTTGACCATGAGGTCCTGATTTCTTGGCTAGAGCAAGTTGTGGGCATCAGAGGAACGGCTCCAAGTTGGTTTCAGTCGTACCTTAAAAATAGAAGTTTATCGATCAGTATAGGAAGATGCCACTCAGGTGTGGTCCCCCTGACTTGTGGAGTCCTCCAAGGCTCTATTTTGGCCCCTTTATTGTTTTCTCTCTATATGCTTCCTTCAGGCTTTACTTTTGAAGAGCATGTCTTGTATGATCATTGCTATGCAGACAATACACAACTTTATTTGGCCCTGAAGCGTAGACTCTCTCGTGCCTGTCTAGAAGTCTAGATGTCCTTAAATTTTTTAAATCTAAATGAGCGTAAAACAGAGATCATCAAGTTTGAATCTTCTGAAGTCCCAAACATTTCTCACTTAAATTCTGGTGTTTTATCTTCTTCAGTTAAATTGTGTGTAAAACAATTATTTGGTAATGCACTTTTTATAAGCAAATTAATTTAGTTATCAAATTGAATTTTTACGAACTAAGAGCACTGACTAAAGTGAAGACTTTTCTTTCTTTTAAAAACTTTAAAACTGCGATTCATGCTTTTATTTCTCCTAGACTCGACTATTGGAACTCTCTGTATTTGGGAATAAACAGTTCTTCCATATCTAGATTACAAAAAATAAACATTTTGGCCACTACAGGTCTCCGCTCTGATGAGACGCACCAAGCTGTAAATTAAACATAATAAGTATATAAATAAAGGACAGGTTTATATACGTGGTACATCACCACTAAGGCTGGGTGACGTGACCTTAATATCATATCACAATTCTGAAGGTATTTCTGTGATATAAATTGCAATAGACGGGCGTGTAAACAATTTCTCATCATTACAGGAGCATTTAAAAAAAAATGGTTAATTGATGCTTTATTTTTAATATCTACAAAATAGTCATTTTTTTAATAAAGAAAAGAAGAAAGAAATAAAAAGCTACACAAAAGTTTTACAATTTAAATGATTAAGTACAAAAACGTTTCCCTCACAGCTGCTGCTTCCAGTCAATTTGTAATGATTTAAAGAAAGATATTATGATGTCTGAAATATCCCAGAAAATCCCTCACTGTAGGTTCCTCACTAAACAAACTCCTCTGGTTCTCCAGAACCCTCGAGCAGATCCTGAGGAGCTCTTCACTAAGCTGGAGCGCATTGGGAAGGGATCATTCGGAGAAGTTTTCAAGGGCATCGACCGCCGCACGCAGAATGTGGTGGCCATCAAAACCATCGACTTGGAGGAGGCCGAGGACGAGATCGAGGACATCCAGCAGGAGATCACCGTATTGAGCCAGTGTGACAGTCCACATGTCACCAAGTACTACGGCTCATACCTGAAGGTCAGAACTTGTTCCCTGTGTTCAGGTCTCAGAGTGATGTAGTGTGATCTAACGCTTTAATCGTCTCTACACTACAGTTAGTGACGTGTTTTCTGAATCAGTTTATTATTAGTATTAGATGATGTGGCGCGTCCGCTGTCCCAGTCCCGGTGTATGAGCCGTTACTATGGAAACCGTAATGTTAGAACGAGCACATTAATATAAACCTATCGTTCACGCTACAGCTACAGCTGGAACTACCTGTGTGCTTCTACAGAAATAATACACACCTTCAGACCTGTCAGATTTGTCAGTGTGTTTTCCACTAACACTAGAACTGTTTATTATAGAAATAAATACAGTCTAAACTGTCTAATCTAACACATTACAGATCAGATACTGTTGATGGTGATCATCAGAAAGTGATTAGACGTGATTTATTGCTTTCCTGCACCGGTCAGCGCTCGGGTGTGTTCAACAGTGAAAATATCGCTATGTGCACTTTACTCAACCAATTTATTAAAGGATTTATATCCAAAATGTACTGGACTGTTTGTTT
>JANDJT010000081.1:24594077-24632101 GCA_024331685.1 Stegophilus panzeri | reverse complement strand
GGAGGTGCAGATGGTTCTGATTTGATCCTACTGTGGCATCAGAGCAACACAAACTGCAGTCTGACCTAAAAATATATCAGTGTGCTTCAACACACACACACACACACACACACACACACACACACACACACTCCACAGTTCCTCATGCATGTCACACACATCTACAGTTAGAAAAATTGAATAAGAAAATAACACAAACTCTGTTTTTACACGTCTACTGTTTATATCTGAACCAACCTGAAGTGTCCATCACATTTCCATTAAAAACTAACAGATATTATTATATTAATGAACACAGTTAATGACACCGATGTGTTTCTGAAGTGATGTGTAGAACAATGAGACGACTCGCTGTCAGAACGAGCCGAGTAATCAGGAATCAGTAATCAGTAACAGATATTAAAGGTTTTAGGGAGTTTCATAAAAGGTTCATACAATTGGATTTGATATTAAATTCAGTGGATTTGTTAAACGTGACAGACTCATCACACAAACTGAAAAGGAAGTGTGAGAACATACTGACGTTTAGTCGTGCTGGAGTTACACATGAGAGTGACTGAGAGAATGAATGAAATTAATACAGAAAGAAAAACAGAAAAAGAAAGAAATTATGAAGTAAGAAAATGCAAGAAGCTGAAACCGAGCCCGAGCACAGCGCTGCAGGAACGAGATGATTTCAACTCGTTATTTATATAATTATTCGCTCGCACTTGGTAAAGCTTTGTTTACGGTTTCCTCTTGTTGTATTTCTGACTAAAGAATGGAAGAGTTCCCCGCGTGTGTGTTTCCTCGCTCCTCACACAACATTTGTTTTTGTTTTGTTTAATTAGTAAGAAACCAACCAAACTGCAAACAAACAAAAGTATGGTATTTCCCTCTCCTTTGGATTCACAGATCGGACTAAGAGGTGTGAAATGCCCTTAGATTAGATTTCCACCAGATGATGTGAAGCGAAAGTAACAGCTACCAGAAACACTTCGGTGTCATTTCCCCTCCACTGAACGGGTTTCTCTGACGGCTTTCGTTTAACTCACACTGGTTTGGTTGACTGCTGCTTTCAGTCGGCTCTGGGATCACTCGAGCGAGGGGAGAAGAGATATATAAACTGTAGAACACATTCAAACTATTAAAGCTTCTGCTATTAAAGATAGACTCCTCGTGTAGGACGGACGGTTCTGAGCGACGGTGAGCAGCACATCTGTCCGAGCACAGATCAGTATAACCTCCGACCATCAGACTCACACGTGTGGACAGTTAAGCGATATCTAAAGCTGGCCTTGATATTTGACCTAAACAGCATTAAACATGTTCTTGTCATGTTCATGTATGTAGTGTTTGTGCAGCACATTACAGACACAGGAACCGACCATAACCATCAAATTCCATAACCATCCAATACCAACGGAATTCTCACGATGTGTTCCAGCATCGAAGATCTTCAAGCTGGTAAAACACCTCTGAAAATCACCTGTCACATAACCACCACCTCGTACAAACTCCTCCCCTCTTCACAAACTCCTCCCCTCTTCACAAACCCCAACTATCATTTCCCTCAAACTGAGTGATGTTGTAGAAGGGAAGTGTGTGTGAAGACTCTCGGATAAAAACACACTGATGAACCATGTTTACTGCTAACCAGCTGCTACTGTACAGCAAGACACGCCTCCAGGGGGTGGGGCATATACAGTTCTAGATACTGTTTAATTGGATGATCATGAAGTTCTGGAAAGGATGAACTATGAAACAGGATATCTATCTAATACTTTTTCTGGAATTTTTTTTATCATATTAGGTACAGCTCTGAAATACTGATATTTATTCCAGGAATACTCAGAACACTCAGAACCAACAGTGCTTCATTTATGACTGTAGAGACAGACCGAAAGGTACTCACTCACTCACTCACTCACACTCTCTCTCTCTGTCTCACACACACACACACACACACACACACACATCATTCTGCCCAAGTATCAGAACCCTGAGCACCACAGGACAACACTCCTAAAAACGGTGCTTTGCATATAATTAAAAGATTTTTGGGTTTTTTGTACAAGTCAAAAATATTTGTGTTTTGAGGAGGAAAGCCAGCTCACTCTCTCAATAGGAAACGACTTTCGCACCTTTAACGGTTTAAGAACTAAACACGTTATAATTCATCAGAATAAAGCAAACCGGAAGCTGTGATCAGCAACACAAACACCAATCCGTCCACAAGTCTGAACACATGACAGAGAGAGAGCTGGCTTTAGGGTTTTATCTTCTTTCACACACACAGGAGAGAGAGAGAGAGAGAGAGAGAGAGAGAGAGAGAGAGAGAGAGAGAGAGAGCTGGCGTTCAGGGGAACATGAAAATAATAAATAAACCTGCGCCAGGAATGCAAACTCGGAGAGGAGACAGTGCTGCATGAAATATGGAGAAATACTCACGGAAAACACGTCTACATCCGCGGCAGCCATGATCAGGAACGTGTAGAGAAGGTGTTATACCGGAGCTGGGCGTAAAGGAAGTGTCTCTCTCTCTGTCTGTCTCTCTCTTTCTCTCTGACACTGTCACTACCCGAGCACCACCACGCATGCGCACTGCCTCCACTAACGCCTAGGAAATGTTGCGCATGCGCTCCAGGAGCCAGACGCTCAACCCTAGTAACATGACTACTTCCTGTTTTCATGGGAACTTCCTTTATGTTTATATTGACTTTTTTTTCGAGGCAAAGCAATATATATATATATACACAAACATAACATGGAGAAGGGGGAGAAACAGAAAGAACAGGGGAAAAATAAATAAATGCCATTCGAGATTTAAATAAAACTTATTATAAGCCTTAGTAAAGCAAAATATTTATACAGTTTCTTATTTTGTAGACACTCCTTACAGTTATATAATTGCACATTTATAAATTATATGTAAGAAAGGATCTTTCTGGTAAATTTGGACTTTGGACTGAAAATAAAGTGTAGCTATTAATATTATAATTAAATTTATTATAAAACGCTCGCCAGGGTTAAACAAAGGTTCGTAGAAGAGTAATAAATTGTAATGGCTTTTAAGAGCCATTTCTTTACCAGTACTGATTTTCATGTGTATAAAAAGATCAATCTAAAACAAAAAAGTAAATACACAATAAAATAAAAAAGTATTCAGTAGATTCTGTAACACTTACATATGAAGATGTGCTTAAAAATACCATAAACAGGAAGATGAAATTATGAAGATGAAAGTCTAGTTACAATTGTCTTTGCCAAAAAACTATGCTAACTACAATAACCATGGTTTCATGGGCAAGGGAACTGTAATGAATAAAATTGTTCAGGAGAAATAAACAAACACACATTCACATGTACGGGTAATTTAGTGCAGTCAATTCAACTACCAGCATGTTGGGAAGTGGGAGAAAACCGGAGAACCCAGGAGAAACCCACACATATACATGTGGAGTTCATGTGAGACAGTAAAGTTCAGGACCAAACCAGGAAGCCTGGAACACTCGAGTAATCAATAACGTATATCTATCCATCTATCTATCCATCTATCTATCTATCTATCTATCCATCTATCTATCCATCTATCTATCCATCTATCTATCTATCCATGTATGTATGTATCTATTTATATGTATGTACCTATCTGTGCCACCATGACACTTACACCTGTTATTATTATTGTTGTTGTTGTTGTTGATTTTAGTAGTAGTATTAGACTAGTAATAATATTAAATATTCTGTTGTTGTTAATAAGGTACTACAAAGGTTAATAAATGTCTTCTTCCTGTTCTAAATGTCATTATTTCGTGCTGTTATTGGAACATTAGTAATAAAACCTTACAGCTGTTTAAGTCGATTTTATTTGAAAGAACTAAAATATTTCGGTGCCAGCAGCAGCCACAGTGTTTGTCTAAAGCTAAATGCTACACAGCTCTTTACTCTGGAGTTTAAACTGAAGAGAAAGTGAAGCTCCCGCAGCTCAGTAAATGGAGCAGGTGGAGCTGTTTTCTTCACATGACGTGTGTGTGGACATTTTAACCCGGAAGACAGGTGAGAGCTTCAGGTAGCGGTGGAAATAAATCGGCGAAGTAAATCCGCCCGAATCTCACCATGGATATCACACAGGAGTCGATATTGTCGGTGTTGGTCGAGGAAGGTGGGAAGATTCAAAACTCGGAGTTACTGAGTAAATTTAAAGCTCCATTAAACTGCAGCGATCCGACCGAGAAGAAGCAGAACAGAGATCTGTTCAAGATGATCATCAACAACGTCGCGGTGGTTAAAGTGATAGAGGAGGTGAAATACGTCGTGCTGAGGAAAAAGTACCAGCATTTACTGAAGAACAGGTCAGATGATGGGACTGAAGAAAAGGAGGAGGGAGAAGGTGGTGAGCCGGAGAAGGTGGAACTAAACCCGGCAGCAGAACTCAGAGAAGTGTGTGAGAATGAAGAAGCTAATGAAGCAGCTCCTGAGGAGAACAAATCAGAGCAGAAACCTCCCTCAGACAGTGAAGCTGACTCCTCACACAGCTCTCCAGCTCCTTCCTTCATCGAGCTGGCTTTACAAAGACAGAAATCTACAGACTTCAAGGTAAAGAAGTCATTACACTTCGTGACACCTCCCAAATCAGGTACACATGACTCACAGAAGCACGGACCTGCCCGCTCCACCAACAGCGAGATGAGCGAACACAAACGCTTCGCCCTGCCGTTACGCACGCCTCCCGTGGCTGTCGCTCCTGTGGCACGGGAAGAGTTGAGTACAATGAAAATTCCATCAAACGACACCAATCCGGTCCAAGTCCACTTGGCTCCAGTGAGCTCCACACCAGGGCCTCCCTGTTCACCTCGATATAAGAGACGCTCGTCTGTGGACAACGTGGGGATTAGCAGCTCTCCACAAACACGCAGACACTGCAAAAGTGCTAAACCTGCAGATGAGCCCAAGTACAGTGACACCTCCCTGCTAGAAAGCTCCGAACATGAGTGGATGGTGAAGTCTGCATCAGGACATTGGGGTTATCTGTACGGCCTACTGCTAAAGGACGCCCAGCTGGCGGAGAAAAAGGATTTCATTTCGGGCTTCACGGCCTTACACTGGGCAGCAAAGTGTGGAAACGGCGACATGCTGTGCAAGATCATTGACCTGTCCAGGAAGAACGGAAATGGTGTGGACGTCAACACCAAGTCCTACGCCGGCTACACCCCGCTACACGTCGCCGCCATCCATGGTCAGGAGTATGTCATAGGCATCTTGGTGAATGAATACGCTGCCAACTGTAATGTTCGGGATAACTCTGGGAAAAAGGCGCACCACTACCTGGATAAAGATGCCTCGCACTCGATCCGGGAGCTGCTGGGGGGGATGAGGGTGGTGCGTGCTGAGCCGCAGAAGAACACCGAGGACACTGACACTCACAAACATGCTCACACCATCAGCCGACTCTTCCAGCCACAAACGATAGGCTACAAGAAGAAGCCCAAATCCAGAAGCTCCGTCTTGTCCACGCCTGAGGACGTGAAGGATGAAAAGGGCGAGCACTCGAACCCCATGCACAGGGTTCTTTCTGATGTATTTTCCTAAAATCTCTCTGTATATAAACATGTGACCATGTGACCTTTTAATGTTCATGTAAGAGCTGAAATCAAAGCTCTTTTAACCTGTATCTAACTTATTCTTACTTTATTTTAATAAGACCTTTTTAAATTCAGAATGATTTGGTCTGAGGTTCAGTAATGGTGTAGATTTTGAATCGTTTATTTTCCTCTTCTCACTTGTCTTGTAGAAATACTGTCGGAAATTTTTAAACTAGTGGATTATTGTTTAATTATCATGAAACTAGTAAACGAATGACCTGGTTAAAGCTCATGTACTGGCGTTATGGGTGATTTAGGTGAAAGATAGATAAATATATTCATTCTTGTTAGTACACTCAGATTAGTACACTTGGTGAATTAAAGCTGTATTGACTTGTCTTAGTGCCAAACAATATACATCTATAACTGGTACGCTACAAATGATCAAGAATAATCATCTGATTCAAAACAAATGGCACCAAAATGGCATTGGATTTCTTATTAATGTACATAAATACTGTATGTGGCATATTTTCAGTGATGCATTATAAACACTGTGCAATAATGTGATTAAGTTTTACTCTCTAATACTCTCTGAGATCAAATGTGCAGAGTAATGTATAAACAGCTGAGATTTCAGTAGAAATTGGTCTATCTCTGTGAAGCTCAGCATGAATTTGCACATGCGTATCTATCTGTGATGATCAGCCACACGTTCCTTTATCGAGCAGGTCATGTGACTCACTTTACACTTAACTGAGCAAATGTGGTTAAGGCTAAACAAAGCGTGGACTTACTGCGGTTACTGCTGCTGTATTTACTGCTGAGCTCAGAACAGTACGAGGGGTTTGCTATAGGGGGCAGTGGTGGCTTAGCGGTTAAGGCTCTGGTTTACTGATCGGAAGGTCGGGGGTTCAAGCCCCAGCACTGCCAAGCTGCCACTGTTGAGCAAGGCCCTTAACCCTCTCTGCTCCAGGATGGATGACCCTGTGCTCTGACCCCACTGACAGGCTATGTGAAGAAAATAATTTCACTGTGCTCTACTGTATGTGTGACCAATAAAGACTCATTATAACCCTCAAGATTAAAATTCTTCTATCTGTGGGTCAGACCTAGTCAGACCTTCAAGTAGCAGGTCAAGGGCTTCGGTGAATGTTCACATGAAACATCAGAAAGTCTGATCTCTGTGACTTTGACCGTGGCATGTTGTTGTTCATGCCAGCCTGGCTGGTTTAAGTATTTTAGAAATGGCCGATCTCCTGGGTTAGGGTTAGTATACGCGACATGGGATTTTCACACACAACCGTCTCCGAGTTACACAGAGTGGTGCAAAAAACAAAAAAACATCAAGTGAGGATCAGTTCTGTGGGCGGAGAGAGAGAGAGGGTCAGAGGAGAATGACCAGACCGGTCTGAGCTGACAGGAAGTCTATAGTAACGCAAAAAACCACTCTGTACGACTGTGGTGAGCAGAAACGCATCTCATATAATAATAATAATAAACTTTATTTTATAAAGCACCTTTAAAAGCAGCTTCTCAAAGCGCTGTACACAAAACAAGCATATCACATATCAACCCATGTGGCACATGAGCTACAGCAGAAGACGACCACACTGGGTTTCTGCGGCTTCATGGGGCACAGCTCACCCAAACTGGACAGAAGGAGTTTCTGTCTAAAATAACTCGCCTAGGCTCTGTGAAAGATCATGCTATAAAAATGTCTATAAGCAGTGAACAGAGATGGGTAAAGATATAGTTCATGGTCATATTCATTATCAGTTATACTCAGTTAACGCTTTATCCTGCTCAGGGTCATGGTGGAAGCGGAGTTTATACAGGGAACACTGGGCGTGAGGTGGGAACACACACACACACACACACACACACACACACACACACACACACACACACACACACACACACACACACACACACAACTATGGAGGAACCCTGAGAACCAGGACCTGTGGAGAACATGGGAAACCGTACAAACAGTAAGTCAAGCTCAGGATCAAACCCTCTCGCTGTGAGGAAACATTTCCTTCTGCACCACGTGATGGCCATATTTATTATTTTTATATATTACATATTAAAGTAAGAGCACGGTACTTTTATAAAGTTTCTTTAAGATAGTCGAACACTGGTGTGTTTAAATGGAGAAGGAATGAAATTATTAAATATGATTTTCTCCTTTTTCACTTTTGGGTGTAAACAGAAGTGAATAGTTTTAAGATAAATGCAAAAGTGAAATATATTGCAGAGGAAAGTCAGAACTATGTAGAATATAAAATGTTAACATGTGAAGGATTTTCCAAGTTCATGTGCTGATATTTTATGACGTGTTGTTCTGTCTTCCGGGTTCTAAACAAATAAAGTGTTCCTAATCTTTCTACTTCTCTTTGGATAATAAGAAAAGAATAAAAACAAACAGAAGACTAAGCGGCTGTAATGCCAGGAGAACGTCACCACCGCTGCCGTGTACAGGACAGGAAACAGGCTCGGAGTCTTCCTGCAGGAATGTGCCACCTTGCTGACGGAGAACTTTCGTGTTTGTGTGGAAACATTATTAATCATTTCCAAACCTTCTGGCATTCCTCAAAGCCACAACCACAAACCCACAACAGGAAAAGACTCATTTAACCTCTAGGGGACAAACTACACACACGCCAAAACGAGTCCTCACATGTTTACACAACACAAACAGCAAACGGCTGTAAAGAGAAGAACGCTGAGAAAAATTCATCCCGAATACCTCAGCACAGGGATATAAACACACACACACACACACACACACACTGAAATGTGTGTACTTGGGAAAAAGTAAAAGACAAAACAATCAAGAGAGGAAGGTGTCATTTCTTAAAACTGGATCAGGATGGAAGGAGCACAAAGTAAACACACTCAAGAACAAATCTTTTAATGTTAATAAAACACATTTTTGTTTTATTTTGGAGAAACATTTCAGTTTACAGACAGTGATGATGTAGTGTGACTCCTAAAGTAAAAGACACATATAGTCCTCAAAACTACTAAATATACAGTACATTTACAGTCCACGGGGTCGCTTTCTGGGTGCACCAGTGACAAAAAACTACTACTTTTTATTCTTACTTTCTTACACAGAGCTCTCTCTCTCTCTCTCTCTCTCTCTCTCTCTCTGTTCACTATACAGTTCACCATTTGTATGGAATGAGCTCCTTCGTCTTCTTCTTGTTTTGTTTTTGTTCATTAATAAATGTCTTGAATTGGCATCAACACACTCCAAGAAGCAGATTTTACATTTCGTCCTTTTATAAAACCTTAATTATACTCCTATTCCATTCCTAATTTGTACCTGCAGTTTGTTCATCTGCTGTTAAAGGAGCTACAAGCTGAATTTATCCTCTTTGCAAATCGTACACACGGCCAGCTGGTTTGGTTTGGTGTTAAAACAGGAAGGAAGCGGTGTCTGACCCGAGCGCTATAAAACGCAGAGCTCTTCCTCTGTTTAAATTGTGTTATTAGTATTGGTTTCCTCTCACTTCCTGACTTCACTGTTAGATTATTACACTTTATAGCACTCTTATTACAACATTTCACTTCACGCTTCTTCTTTAAGACCGTCTCGGTTATAAATGACACATTTGCAATTTGATCTGATAAAAAATAAATCAGCATACAGGAAGGAGACATGAACTAAAACTAAAACAGGTCCGGATTAAAATCGTGCTATTTCAATGTCAGTGAAAATCATTAGGACTTAATATCAATAAAATAAATATACATTAGTAAATGTATTTAGTTACGAAATTAGAAATGTACACAGAGTTACGAGAACAAAGTGCTTTTTTCCTCTTTTTGGTCTTCATTTCGAGTGCATTATGACTAAAATAAATTAAACTCTACAGCAGAAAACAGAATAATTCCAAGGGCATTAATGTTCTCATTTCCAGCTCTGCTAACCTTAAAGCACCTCAGCTTCCGAACGACCACGAGATCTCAAGTGTAAAGGTAAAACAATAATAAGACACACACACACACAAATAACACACACACACACACACACACACACACACACAAATTACACACACCATCTCTATTAAGGTTTCTCCTTTTCACATGTTTTGGCTTCAGCAGTTGAGCACCGCAGCATCAGTCTGGCACTCAGACTCAGACTCAGACTCCACAGCAGACGTCTACGTGCTCCCTCTGGCTGAGAGAGCGTCTGGAAAACTGCCTCCATTATTAATTGCTTTATGTCAATATTACTGATCTGAAAATAATGCTCACAGGGTTTATATGAAAGTATTTCACAAGTCACAGACGGAATCTTCCCCAAATGTTACAGAACGTTAGAAATTTATCCACAGAGACGGAGGAGAAAATTCCCTCGTTCACGGAGGAATGCTGTTGAGAAGAGCCCCGAGTTGCTCCTCCCCGAGCCGCTGCTTTTCGTCCAGGTCTTTCTGGCGGATGAGGAGCGAGGCTTTGTTCTGGACGAAGCGCCGGTACTCCTGCAGCTGGTCCTCTGTCAGCTTTTTGGCCAGGAATGTGGAGACCATGCGCTCACGCCGGTCCAGGTTGTCCTTCAGGTCCTTGGCATCCTCCCTCTGTTTGCAGAGGAGGTCATGTCTACTGACCAGAGATTCCTGCAGAAGGAGTGAAGAGAATGAGGATCACACACTCATCAAACACCAGACTGACCGGAATTTCATTACAATTTAAACTATGTTTGAACTACAGGTGAAGTGTGTGTCTCATCATATGCATAAACAGAGAAAGTAGCTCCAGCTACGTCGCCGCGTGTGAAGTGTGGGAGTAGCGTAGGTTAGTCGTCACAACGAGCGAGACCGAGGACCGTGCAACACGACAAACCTCCGGAGAACCACCGGTTATAAAACAGAGAACATCGGAGGAGACGCATCATAATCAGAGACGTGGCTTATCTGGAGGAGTGAATATTTTATGGATAAATGATCGAGTTTTTCTGTAAGCACATCAGAGGAGCGCCTGGTCAGATGATCCTTCATACCGTGGACAAGTTTATTTTACAGGAGAGCGCATCGAATTAACACAAACATTTTATAATTCGAGTTTTTTTTACTTTTGTTGTTGGAGTGCAATATAAAAAAATGAACAGTCAGTAAAATAACAGTCCGTGCTGGATCAAGTGCTATTCTCTGTGCTGCTGAATAACGACTGTGGAAGCCATTATGTTCAATTAAACCAGAGATTAATGTGTATTCATTTAAACTAGGACAATTCATGCAGTAATATATTGGCCATGTACAAGACTCCTGTTAGATTTCATTCGACCCTCGCCATCTCCTCATTCACATATCATCATATTAGCGTTGCTATTTTTCAGTTTTAAATTGTCTCCTGCTTTTACATTTGACAAAAACCCGATTTCCCTCTGGCGACGATTTTAATAATCTGAACGTGAACAGCAGAAAACTGACTCAAGCACGTACGCATCTGAACTATTCGTAACTTTCTTCCAAATGATTAAAAACCTTAATGTGTTTCCATTTCCTGCTTATGAAATCTGTGCAAGAGTCAGGGGGATAAGTCCAAATATCATGTCTGACATTCAGTTTAGAAATAACTTAACCCTAACCCACTGAAGATAAGCAGGGTTGAGTCTGGTCAATACCTGGATGGGAGACCTCCTGGGGACAACTAAGGTTGCTGCTGGAAGTGGTATTAGAGGCCAGCAGGGGGCGCTCACCATGTGGTCTGTGTGGGTCCTAATGCCCCAGTATAGTGACGAGGACACTATACTGTAAAAACAGTAGCGTCTTTCTGATGAGACGTTAAACCGAGGTCCTGACTCTCTGTGGTCATTAACAATCCAAGGACACTTATGGTAAAGAATAGGGGTATAACCCTGGGTTCCTGCCCAAATTCCCCCACTGGCCCTTCTTTATCACCCCCTAATAATCTCCATCTCTGAACTGGCTTCATCACTCTCTCCTCTCCACTAATAGCTGGTGTGTGGTAGGAGTTCTGGAGCACTGTGTCTGCCGTCACATCATCCAGGTGGAGGTTAGGAGATCCCCCCCCTCATACAGTGTAAAGCGCTTTGAGTGTCTAGAGATGCGCTATATAAATATAAATACAACTGTAACTAACTTAAACAGTACACAGTGTTTTAGAGGCCACTATTTAAAAAAAGAATAATAATACAACATCCTGAGAATGAAGTCGTATTATTTTGATAAAATAGTCGGAATGTCTGATATTCATGAAATGTAATTTTTTTTTATTTATTTTTTTATAAAGTGACCCTTTAATGCTGTGGTACTTAAACCCCGGTCATGCTTCACATGATAAACCAGAGTCACTACTGCAGAGTCACGAGTAAGAGGAAAAGTGTGCACACAGACTACAGAGTCAGCTGGGACTTCGACATGTCAGGTACGTGGGGTGTAATTATTTCGCCCTTCCCTTTCTGCAAGCACACAAAAGAACACAAAGAATGTGCCTCAATTATCAACTGCTTTAAGTCAATATTATTAACAAAAATAAATAAACAAAAATGTAAAGGAGGTCAAATACCGCATGGTGTCTTCTAACATTTGCAGAACTTTACAGGTGACAGTTGCTCAAATATTTGTCACTAGAGGGCAGTGCAGATGTAAAACCCATCGAAACTAAACTGTGGTTTCGGTGATACACTACCAGGAACTGCTTATCCAAGCAAAACACACACACACACACACACACACACACACACACACACACACACACACTCAACAAGGACAAGCAAGCCATTCATTTTCATCTACAGCCTTGCTGAGAATACTACCAAACTCGAACACTATTTACATTTATAGCAGGTTATGAATACATGTGGTGTCGATACAGAGATGAACAGACTTTACACTATTCCCATTTCTCACGCCAGCCTCGGACACGCCTAATTCAAATCATCAGGAGGGAAATCGACTCGACGTACAGCTGCTTTGCAAACGGAAAGTTCAGACGATAATAAAATCCTGACCCAAATAAAGAGCTCTCAGCACGGCGCTGTTCACTGCGCAGGTGGTGATTACTTTTCTGTAAGAGCGGCTCTGACAGTAGTGCAGCTGCTCGTTTATAGCTTCTATAAAGTAAGTGATAACAGAAACTTGTTCCACAACATAAAGGAATAAAAACTATGACACGTCATGCTTGAACAAATAAAACCAGTTGTGCTGGGACATTTGTGTGGAATTAGAGAAATAAAACACAGCTGTTATTGGAAAATAATTAACTTCAAGATGGCAACAGTTGATTATTTTCTAATAACAACACACCTCTAATTGTTTAATTCATTACTTAACCCCTTTAACCCAGTGACAGCCAAGAACGCGTCCTAACCCCGTCCACAGAAATATGATTCTTATTCTACTTTTAATTCTACTTCAGCGTAATCCCGGCTCTCACACCTTCTCCTCAGAGTCCATGTTCTCGTCTACAGTGCTCAGGGCGTTCTGAACGCGGGCCAGACGTGCTGAGAGACACAACAGCAGGCTGATGACGCGCTCCAGGTCTTCGATGAACTGCGTGTAGCGCTCCAGCTCGGCAGGTAAACAGCACTCGCGCACCAGAACCTCCAGACAATTCCCCAGAACTCCGATTTCCTTCTCCTCGCCTTGCAGGGACGAGCGCAATCCCTCCAGAGATTTCAGCTGCTCTTCGATATGAGCCATCAGCTGCCTCTGTGTCAGGAGAATAAAAGGAGGACAATAACAGGTACATGTTTCTCAAATAGAAATAATTAGTATTAAATCTGTTTATAAAGTTAAAATCTATATCCTGAATTGATATGTTTCTGTAAAGCTGCTTTGTGACAATGTACATTGTTAAAAGCTCTATACAAATAACACTGAATTGAATATTACTACATATACATAATTCATACACTCATTGGTCACTTTAATAGGAATGCCTGCTTGTTCATTCAAGCACAGTCTACAATATCATGCAGATCCAGGTGAAGGGCTTCAGTTCACATCAAACATCAGAATGGGGGAAAATGTTTGAACTGCTAATCTTCTGCGATTTTCACAAATAACATCCTTATCGTTCCTTAGCATTTCAGTCTGCAGAACTGCTGCTCGCTGATGTTTGTTGGGGTTTTTGTACCGTCCTGTTTAAACTCTACAGTAGAGTTGTAAATGTTGAGTAAATGTGTGTGAAAATCCCAGAACACTCAAACCCATGTGAACCTTAACCGAAACCCGTATCTGTATGATTTGATGCACTTCACTGCGGTCACATGGCTGTCTGATTGGATAATTGCATGAATCAGCAGGTGTACTGGTGTTACTAATAAAGTGGCCAACAAATGTAATGTGTTAAACTTTGAAAACCTAGTAAGGCTGGACAAATCTAAAATCTAAAAAAGTGAATAAACAGCATATGAAGTAATAAATGTACCTTCTTCTCCGTGACATTCGCTCCTGTACTGTACAGAGCATGATGTATAGTCAGAGGAACTGAGCCGTTTACACTCTGCTCATCATCATCATCATCATCAGCATCAGCATCAGCATCAGCAGCAGACGGCCTTGAAAACAACATGACGAAGCAAAGTCATGACCTCATATAGACCTAGAAATGTGTTGTGTACATGATGAGTGTAGAGTACACACGGTGAGGTCCAAAAGTCTGAGATCACACTGAAAATAAAGATAGTTTTAGACGGTTTTAATAATTATATAATACATAAGGAAATGTTTGATATCTTAATATTCTGCACTATTTCTAGGCCACTACTGACATTTGAGTAAATTATTGATATTGATTACTTTACTTTAACTTTTGTATAAAATTCCGAACACGGATCGTCAGGTTTTTACACAAACCTGTGGAGTCTGTGCCGCTGCTCAGGTGCTCGCGGTCATTAAAGCAGGTAATATAATAATATCATTTATAATGAAATGAGAAAAGAATGAAAAATAGGAGCACTCAGACTTTTGGACCCTGTAAGTATAGAGTGTGTATAATATAGAAGGTTCTGCAGTAGTCACCTGTATGATGTCTGCTCAGGTGTGGTAGCTTTCTGCTCCTGCTTTTTCTTATAGTGATCTTCCATCAAAAAATGGTCTTCAGATAACATCTGCTCCATCAGCATGACGGCTGTCTTCCGATTAGCAACAGGATACAGAACGTGAGCTAATGACTGGTCTGCTGAGACCACTTCCTGAACCAGTGTCTCCCACTGAGGCTGGTCTACAGGACACTTCCTTCCTACTTTCTTCTTCCTTTCCTGAGCTCCATCAAGTGCAGGGACAGGAACCGCTGCTAACCGTTCACACCCTGACACCGACTCCGTGTTGCCATATAAAGCAAGCTGTGTGTTCTGAGGATGATGCTGAGGATGATGGGTAAGCGTATGTTGGGAAGTTGTGCCCTCGTGCGTTTTCCCGTCATCAGTCCCCGGTGATAAAGGCCACAGACTGGGGTCGGTTGTGACCCCAAAGCCGAGGGAGACTTCATGGATGGAGTGGACATCGCTCACGTCTCCATGTGATATTTCACCCTTCATTAAGAACGGTTCTTGAGGAACGGCATTAATTTTGCTAAAACACACAGAGACACACATCTATTTCAGTGGACTGCTAATGTTCTGAGTGATTTATAAAATATAAAATAAATTGTAGAAAATGATACCTGATAATCAGATTCTTCTCAATGGGTCCTCTGGGAGGACTGAATGTAGCTGTGACTCTGCTTTCTTTACCCGATACAGAAGATGTTCTGACCCAGGGGTTGCCCACTGTAGATGTGTGTTCTGATGAACCTGGCTCCTTAAAGACCCTGTGATCAGCGCCGATCAGGACATGTGTTCCCTGGATCTGATTCAGCTGATCCGAGCTTTTGCTGAGAACTTTAGGTCTGGAAACCCCGAACATTCCAAGCTCCTCCATCGATTTCCCTCTGGGTGCAACCACTCGGACCCTCTGCTGATCCGGAACCGAGTCTGAATACTCCGTACAGACTGTTCTTTCTCCTTCCACTTTAATCTCAGCTCTAAAGACAAAGGATTTCATGTTTCAGATTTACAGTCTCACACCCACACACACACACACACACACACACACACACACTCGTCTGAACACACTAACCTGTTCCTTTATTCTGTAACTGTACCACACTTCTTACATTTATATACAATTACACCTAACCCCATTACACTTACTCTCTCATAAACACACACTTACTTTAGTTTATAAATATCAATAAATATAACATCAGACTACAGGTTTGATCAGAATGAATATTTCAGTCGGAGTTATTGTGTGATTGCGGCGCAGGCGTGGACTCGCGCTTGTTCAGTGGAGCGTAACGGAGACTCTCTCGATGTCAGGACCAGACTTTATATAAAATAGAAATACTGGTGTGAATAAAAATGAGTTTTTCACCGTTGTGAAGTGATGTCACTGACGCGGGGGGGCGCATGGTTATCCACAGTGATGTCACTGACGCGGGGGGGCGCATGGTTATCCACAGTGATGTCACTGACGCGACTAATTCATAATGACATTCGCTGTACATTATTATTTGAATTATCGATTATTTGTTGCAGCCCCAGAATGAAGGCATTAATTATAAACACAGCTGTAAACTGTCAGAGCTGCTGTTATAGAAAATTAATTACACAACAGGCCTGTGGTGCAAGTCGTATTATTCCAGCAGTGAAAGTTTACCTTGAGAGATCTTTATCATGTGTAGAGGAGTCTAAGTGTTTCTGGATCTATGTAAAAACAACAAGTAAAAATGTAAACAACCAACAGTAATAAATATTTATTTTACCTGTATATACGCATCTTGACATTTAGAGACTTTGAAAGTTTAAGGTTTTGACCCTTATGTTTGTACACATATATACATTACATATATACATTACATACCTGGTGAAAGGAACGAGGTGATGAAATGCTGCTGCTTCTGTACGAGCGATGTTGCTGTCGTTCCTCCAGGAGATCCTCCAGAGAGGCAGACTTCTCTGATGGAGGTGATGCTCGTTCTTTCCAGCTGGACTGCCGCGAGTGGCCGCCGTGTTGCGCGGAGGTGAACTGGGAGAATCTGATGGAACTCGAGTCATGAATATGACTAGCAGAGAGTGGCCTAAGTGGCTTCTCCTTGGGTCCTGAATAAGGTCTAGGAACCCAGTCAGAATGCCTCCCTGCTGTGGGAACCTGTGGAGCTGGCTGCTGCTGCTCTGCTACCTTGGAGCCTGTTTTACGTTCCATATATGCTACCAAGGCCTTCTGCTGAAGGTGCTTAAGCGTGCTTTTGGAGAAGCTGCAAGCCGACATTGCACGTCCTCTCACCTCAAACATTCTGCGTCTGACCGCGACTAGACCGTGCTGAAAGAGATGTTCTTCTGAGAGCAGTCCTTCATTCTCACTGCCGAGGGAACGGCAGGTCACGTGTGTCGGGCCATGTCCCAGATGGTGCAGCTTTTCCGGCTCGGAGTTGGACAGCTTCTTCTGTCCCATGGTCAGACGTTTCCTACAGCCAACTCGAGGCACCTGCGGCTGAGCGATATTTTGCTGCTTCACCGTCTCTTTCTTAATCTCGTGGCTGGGGTTATTCAAACTATCGGTGTTCTGAAATGTGGGCAGATGAGCTGGACTGGAGTTTTCTTGCATTGGAGGCCCAGAAGGAATGACAGAGAGCTTTTTATCACAGCAGTGCTCAATGACCTTTTGCCAAGAGGGTCCGAGATCTTTTCTTCTGAATGAAGTCGCTCTCAAAACCTTGGTTTGTGCATCCTTAAGCTTTTCTTTATAATATTTTTTGAAGGAATCGTCCATGGTGTTGTATAGAGAATAAAAGTCATTCGGCTTCGCCTCTTTAGCCACTTCACTGTGCAGTGACTGACCACTAGAAGAAACAGATACCCATCCTGCTTCTGGATAATTTTTACCCCAGTCTGATCCCAAACTAGAGTTTTTCTCATTTTTTACATTCTTCATGACAGACGCTCTGCTGGCTCCAGTGAGGTGGTACAGAAGTGGAGTCGTGTCTTTGCTGATCTTCTCTGTGGGCATATCAGCTAAGTGTTGTCTCGTCAGTTTATTCACAGGTTCATCTTGTTTTAAATGAATATTGTGGTCCATTTCAGTAACGACAGGAGTCACAGGTTTATGTTGAGATGATGTTGAGAAGCTATCCTCTGGGCCACAGTAGAAGATTGGGTGATTGTTGGTGTGATGTCTGCCTACGTCCATATTCATGACTTCCAAATCAGCAACACTTTGAGACTTTGAGAAATGATGGCTACTTGAAGGTTCCTCATCTCCATTTGGTGTGGGTAATTTGTTCTCTTCAAAGAAGATTTCAGCGCTGCTCTGCTTCCTCAGGGGAACATTTTTAAACATGTTCTCCATAGTATTATGCGATCTCTGTATTTCAGCTTGTGCATGAGTGTTGATGCTGTCTATCGGACATTGTGGTGGTGGAACACTGGACTCACACGATTTGTACACACCAGTGATGAAATAGAACTGTCCTTTTTGCTGAATACTTCCACTGATTGTGTTTTGTGGCATGTCCCAGGACTTGATTGGTTGTTGTTGCTCAGAGACTGTAACCCCGCACGCTGAATGTGACCTGTTGTGTTGAATTCCTGAGAGCTTCTCCGTGTTTTGTTGTAAAAGTTCCGCTTGCCCTGTCTGTAGCGGCGATCGATTAAAGACGGCTTCTGACTTCGACTCTGAGGTCTTTTCCACAAGGTCTTGCTTTCTCTCATAATTCTGAGGAACCCAGAGATTATAAACAAGGTTATGGTTGGAACCCAAGAATTCAGAATGTGATGTCTGGTGCCTAAAGGGTGAAACGCCAGAAGGCAGAACCTCAGGACTCTGGCTCAACACTGAGCTTTCAAGATTCCTAGTTGTGATGAAAGTGTCTATATGGACAGGCGGTGGAGGTGGAGGTGGTAAATGGGTGGTAGGCACTGGAGGATCTTTGACGTGAGAACATCCATTATGGCTCTGCTGATGTTGGTGCACAACGGCCTCCATGGAACCATACAGATGATTCATGCTTTTCGAGTCAGAGTCGAGGATGCTGGGAGCGTACACGGCCTTCACATACTTCAGATCAGTGTAGTGCAGGTTATGTGGGTGTAAATCATCTGCTAGGAAGGGTGAAGGGTAATCAGGGGCAGTGGAGCCTCCAGAGAAAGAGCTATAAGCAGAATCTCCTTTGCCGTGATGGTGCGTGTACTGATCTATACTACTAGTGGACTTGGATGGAGAATGTCGACTAAGAGGGTGCAGGTCAAAGTTGCTCATCTTCTCAAAGTGCATATTGTAGGAGTCCATCTGAATTATCGATAGTTAACTCTACTTTTAAAAAAAATCTGCGATGTCCTTAATTCAGAATCCATTTTCCTTTTCTCAGCATCTTCACAGTAATAACAGGACCCTGGCCAAAAAAAACCAAAAAGAAACACACATACTATTCATTACTGAAGCCTGAAATTGTAAACTTCTGACTTATGATCAGCTAAAGTTCGTAATTCGGTCATAATATTTCTGACTTCTGACAAAGAAAACAAAGAAACTTCCTTAAAATTCCTGCTCGGAACGTTGGGAAGGTATAAACCAACACGGCTGCTTACACCGTCAACAGTGAGTAAAATATCAGAGTTTATAGTAGTATTTACTTTAGATAAATGAATACTGGGAAATTAGTCGATTAAAGCTAGAACAGTTCAGAGTTTTGAGAAAGTAAATACATCATAAACTCATGATCTTTAATGTTAGCTGACTAACAAAACACACACACTATCGTGGAGGAATCCATGCTTTCCCAACTTTGTAACTTGAACGCAGCGACTACATAATTCCCACGAGTTCAGAATTCCCACGAGCTGAACGCAGCGCTAGTGTTACTGCGAACGTTTCTATCTACTGCATACAAACTGAAGTGATTACACAATCTTAGCAGAGTAATGGGCCATGCATGCTATCTGGTTAGTACACACATTGAAGTTTCTCTCATTAGGCCCAGGGTGTGTATTACGACTGATCAAGTGATAATTTAGATCAAGCTTTCTTTTCATCTTTTTTACATCCATGATGCTAATTGGTGAATTTGATGAGAATTTGTTTTCATGAACCTAATGAGCTGACTCTAAGTGCGCCTTTTGGTTGCACCAGGAATTTACCAAGAGATTAAAACCCAAAGCTGGACACACTTGATTGAACCTGGTCTGGTGTGATATTACATCCTGTACATGTGTTGGAAAGAACAGCATGTTTGTTATGGATTCTCAGTGTTGCGTGTCCAATGGGGACAGACATTAAACAACAACTAACAATTTGTTGTAGATAAGCATGTTTCAGGCGTTTATACTGTAACACCCACCGAAAAGTCACATAACCGCTACCTCGTACAAACTCTTTAATACGAATAAAGTCCAAAGCCTTTTGTTTTCCTCAAGCTGAGCGATGCTTGGAGAAGAGAAGTGTGTGTGAAGAACCATGTTTACTGCTAACGAGATGCTACAGTAGAGCAAGACATGCCTCCAGGGGGCGGGACATATACGGTTCTAGAGAGCATTTAAATGGATGATCATGAACTATAAATTTAAAATGAGAATCCCTCCAAAACCTATAAGAATACCAAATACCTCGCTAAAAGGGTTAGCACGACCCTTTAAACTTTAAAGCTGGTAAAGCTGCTGTTACTGTGCAGTTCCTTCCAGCACCAAAGTCTGGGTTTATTACCTCGTGCCTTCAGGTCACTGTCAGAATGACAAACTGCTGAAGCCTTTAAAGCAGACTTACATGATTATAGGGTTTTTCCCCAAGTAACAAGCTATCAAACTTGTCACAGCAACAATTAAAGACAATAATAAAAGAAATGTAATAAAGTCATGAGTGGTGGTGGTGAGAAGGAATGACTGGAATGCCATTTTAACCCGAGTGAAATACTTCAAACTAATCATGTGATAACTCTTGGATGTTCTGCATTTTAGTTATGAGATTCTCATGTTTTTTATGATCAGAGATACTGTGTGTGAAGATAAAATCAGTCATAAGAACACTAATGGTGCGTGACAGTTATGAAGGACAATCAGGTTACTAATCATAACAACTCCACTTATTCCACTTCTCACACACGCAGCTACACTCCAAGCACAGGAGAGAAAGAAAATAAAAAGGTTTATATACTAATACAAACAAAGCGTGTTTTCTTTTCTTTCAGATCATTCTGCTCACATATATGCTGAATAAAAAGATACAAAAATTTATATTCTGCAGTGAAGACAATGCAAAAATATACTTCCTTACCACTTGTAATGTTCTGAAAGCCTTCAGTTCAATCGAGAAAGAAGAACTGATCCGATATTCCATTTTAAACTGCTTTATAAGTACACGGAAGAGCGTTCTCCCGCTACAGACCTGTCGCAGTGGGCCTCGCTCTGCTTAAACCCCGCCGAGAGGCCGGACCTGCACGCCTGTGATGTCCACGCTGCGAGGGTACAATAGGCCCAGCAGAGGGAATATTTCACTGATGATAATGGTGTCTGAAGAGGGGGAAAAGGCCTCACATTCCAGCCTGGCTTCGGAGAAAGAAAGAGCCTGGTTGCCATTCATTCCCAGACTCCTCTGAACATGGAGCGCTGCCAAACAGGATGAGAGGACGTCCCAGTACGAGCTCTGAGAAGTGACCCTCATCTTGCTCTTTATTACTCTTCTTCTAACTTCAGGCATGTCTGATTTTACACGAGGTTTACTGCCTCACTGCATTCCACAAATCCAGAGAAACACTTTCAATAAGGCCTCGTTCAGAACAGGTGCTAATTATAATAATAATAATAATAATAATAATAATAATAATAATGACAACAACAACAACAACAATAACAACAACACCAGGAGACAAAAAATACTCGTACTTTGTTACTATACTCAAGTATTATTTTGGGGTGTTTATGCACCTTTACTTGATTGATATTGAAATTGAATGCTTACACTCTCAATTAATTACATTTCCAAGAAAAATAATTACTTTTTATTATTTAGACCTTCAAATAGTGAAGCCAGTGACTGTACGCTATACATCTGTGATATTTATTCACATTTCATTTTAAGTTTCAGTTCAATTCAGTTTACTTCATTCAATCAAGCTGCATGAACTCCATCTAAAAGCATGCTGAATTAATTTTTGCTAATTTGCGAACTAGCTCTATTTAATTAAGTTAGCTTGTTTTCTTTGCTAACGCGGGGTTACACTAGCATTAAGTCCTGTAACTAACATAGTTGACTAGGCAGCAAATTAAATTCTAGCTAATGGTAAATATCGGTTATTTACAGGATATTTAACTTCTGATTAATTTATTAGTAAACTACGTAGCGCTAGTCATGTATACGAGCAGCAAACTTACAGAGACTGAGTGATGATTTCAGACAAAACAACATCAACGAAAATCAACATGGAACAGTTTTATATAAATAATAAAAGTGTAAAAAAAGAAAAAAGAAAACATGACGTAACCATTTAATCAATTAAAAACGTTGTTGTTTTACTTTTAATATGTAATTAGCTTTTAATCGAGTGAAATTTTAAACACATTATCTACACTTCCACTTAAGTACAGTTTCTCAGTAGGTTTTTTCTCCTCTGACAAACACCAGTGTGGAAGACATGAAGCAGCTGATCAGTATGAGAACTCCGTCTGCATTTTACTATTAGTGTTATTTTAGTATTTACTATTAGTATTTTAATTTTCGCTTCGTACCCAAATCCAAATAAACTCCAGCAGCAGCTTGGCTCGGGATTTCTAGCTGCTCTACCTACATTTATAGAGTAATAATCCTGAACAATTCTTCCCTCATTTTCACCAAATCTAACTAGAAATATGTACAAGAGAAACCTGAGCAACAGAGAAAACTTCTCAAACAAACAGTCATGACATTGTAGAAGTTAAGAGTTAAAACATTAAGAAGCCCGAGCACATTGTTGTTTTCAACTTCCTGCCATTCCCACCTGCCAGATGAATGTCTGAGTCACAAAGACTTACAACAAACACAAAGCTATTCTTGACCTCGAGCTCTGACACCTGGTGTAAGTCACATCAACACACTGCCTGAGCACTGGAGATCACCTTCTGTTTTGCACAACTAAATATATATATATATATATATATATATATATATATAAATAAAAATCTACACTCTTTAAAACCACATTCAACCCTCTGTACAATGTTTCCCAAATAATCTTACCAAACACTGACGTCTCAAACAAAAGTCTTTCAGCTGGTTTTAGCCCAATTTTACAGAAGGTGATTAAAGGAACTTGTTGCATACCAAACATTTTAAGGGTCATGGCGTCCCTTTATAGATTTAATAGAATAGGTTCACGGACGAGCGCCTGACAGTCCGGAGTCAGTAAGTTTGTCCAAGCTCTGTAGGAGGACTGGAAGGAATTCCATGCCTGTGTTTGAGGATGTGAGAAGGACATTTTTTAAAGTCAGGCTGCTATGAAACCTGGACCACCTGGAGCTTCATCGCTACTGAAGTATTTTATCTAGCTGAAGCAGACAGAACATTCTGGGCCTGATGCCAAACTGATGTCACATTAAGTTCTTTAGGTGGACGGTCAAGACGAGGCGGCTCGAATTTCGCAGCACTCGCACTTCTCAAACAGATGAAAATACAGGACGTATACAGACATATGTACTGAAACATGGACGGGAATTTCACGATCACGACAAAAAACATGGCCAGCATGAGTATTAAAGCAGTCTGTAAAAGATCCTGTCTGGAATTACAGGACACATGTCAAGGGGATTTTTTAGTTTTGTACCATGGCACGGCTGAATTCACGAACAGAAGGTGTGGATTAGTTTTATATAACATCAGCTCTGACAGTTGTTATGGTTTCTATAGTAACAGGGCATAAACAGGGACGTGTGCGGCAGACGCTGCACATCATCTAAGACTAATAATAATAATAATAATACTAAAAACAGAGACGTTTATATTACATTTATGGAAGGAGTCTCCAATGTTAGCGCTTTAACAATCCCCAAGTTTCCTGGCACAGGAGAGTCTCCAGTTAGGCGAGTTTACGCTCTGCAGTTTCTTGCTAACAGGACAAGCTGAGAGAGAGAGAGAGAGAGAGAGAGAGAGAGAGCGAGAGAGAGAGCGAGAGAAAGAGAGAGAGAAAGAAAGAAAGAAAGAAAGAGAGAAAGAGAGAGAGAGAGAGAGAGAGCGAGAGCGAGAGAAAGAGAGAGAGAAAACGAGAGAGAGAGAAAGAAAGAAAGAAAGAGAGAAAGAGAGAAAAAGAAAGAGAGAAAAAGAAAGAGAGAGAGAGAGAGAGAGATAAAGAAAGAAAGAAAGAGAGAAAGAGAGAGAGAAAGAGAGACAGAGAGAAAGAGAGATCGAGAATGAGAGAGAGAGAAAGAGAGACAAGAGAAAAGGGTGAACTGGTTATGTCTGATAAAATAGTAATTTATTCAAATCAAACAGTATTTTCCACCTAATTTCACCTGATGCTAAAACTCAACATTTTTAAAAATAGAGTTTGATTTCAACACAAATCAGAACCATGTTGATTCTACTGAGATCTATATTTTATTGCCCAGAAGGTTTTCTGCATATTTCAGTGCACAAGAGCCAAAGCAGAAAGGCCTGCGTTACACAAAAGCCGAGGATACGGAGAAGAAACCCCTCAGGAAATGATCCACTTCCTACATCCAAGCCTGAGGTTCTAAACTCTACCTTCAGCTCAGTGCAGACTCACACACAGAGACCGAACCGAACCGCCACTGAAGACATCTGTTCTAGTCCGCAGTACAAAGTGTAAAATCTATCAACAGTTTCATGTTACAGTGTGGAAAAGGGAAAACGTAACGAAAACACTAACGTACGATGGTCATGTGATCTCCACACGTCCCGGATGGCTGAATATACTGTGCCGCAGTTTTCTGTACCAAGTTTATAAACTCCACGTCAGACTGCTGTGTATAATCTACAAGACAACGCTGAGGGGTGCGTGTTCTTAAAACAAACAAAAATGGCAGAAATGGTTTAAAGGTCAAAGGTCAGACGCTGACCGTGCAGACAGTGCGCTTGGCATTTACATTTTCATCATTTTTACATTTAGTCACAAACAGAAACGTCGAGAGCAATGCGGTCGGCTCAGAGAGTCACCGATACACAACTAACTCCCTGCAGTGTAACACGATCACCTCACACACGTTCTCTACACCCTGAGCATACATCACCGTCCCACCTGCAAACCAGTACACGGACTAGACGTGTGCGTCAGGACTGGGATCTGAAAGGGACACACTGGAAAACTCGCAGGAGCAGACGGTCAGGTGCGAAGTTCACAGGACGAAGAAAGTCCACGTTCATTAACATGAGAGCGTATAAGCTGCTCGTGTTAATCATTTATTGCCTACATTCAGTCTTGTTCAGTAAATGCTTCATCCTGCTCAGATCAGGGTGCTTTAAACAACTAAAGTTCAAACAGAAAAGTTCATCAGAAATGATTAAAAAAATAGCACGAACAGCAAAAACTGTGCATCAGGAGGTCAGGAGCAACAAGTGAGTGATTAGTAACTGGCAAAGTCTGACTGAGTGAGGGGCGTGGCTGGAAGAGGGCGTGGCTGAGAAGGATGTGGTCATCTTTGAGGGATTCTGGTAGCTCTCAAACTAGACTTATTCCATAAACATTAAAGAGTTAAAGAAACAGCCGCCTCCTCTGAAGCTGCAAAAACGGATTCATTCTGCTGTCAGTATGACGTGGAGACGCGCGGCTGAGTCAGAACCAGACCCGGTGTAGAACCAGACCCGTGATGTGACACTTAAATCACTTAAATCAGACCGTGAGAGTCAGGAACAGTTTCTATCCCCAAATCATCAGACGCTCAATACGCAACAAAAACAAACATTTCAAAAATACAAACATGTTCTCTTAATGTTCCTGTTCGACTTCTATCGCACCTTTTTCCTAGAATTATGACACATGCTTAACATACTTAACATTTCACTGCAAAAGGCACGGTCACGTCTGTCACTAACTGTATGAAATCCCACCCAGAGGACCCAAAGGCTAATAATGCACTTTCCCTGATGTCTTATCAGCACTCTGGAGGTAATTACACACAGAAAGGAATGTGCACGATAAGCTGACGGGTAAAGCAAATAAGAGCCGAGCGTTTCTATCCGCAGCACGTACCGAGTTACGTCACGCACCTCTGTAAGACAGAAACACGATCAGGCCCAGGAGACGAGAGGACAAACACTGGGTTCACTTAATATTTTAATTATTATACTTTTATTTTCATTTCATTTATTACCCAACAGCAGAAAATGATTTTCTGGTAATTGGTTACTGGCAAAATCTTGACCGCTAAAGCTAAAGCTAACTGACCTCATAGTGTTGAAGATTATACCCAGAATCATAAGAACGATCGTTTTTATCTTACATCTTATATAAACGCCAGAGGCGTGGCACAAGTAAGTAAGAAAACTCTTGGAGACTTCAACATGTAGGTTCAGGAAACTGAGACAAAGCCACGTGCGTTTTGGTTCTTCTGCAAATCCACATAAAACGAGCAAACGTCAGACAGACGATCACGCCTGGAACGCTTCCGAAATCTCATATAATTATTAACCGAGTGCTCCGGCCGTGTAGTCGTGACGCCTGCAGAGCCCGGCGATAAAACATCAGATCACCATTCTCACAGATTTACTCACAAACTCACAGTTAAACAACTATTCTCCACAAAAATACACATTTATTAGTAATAAACACAACCACAATCAATGGACTTATTTTAGATTGAATAAATAACATTTTTATTAATAATAACTTATAAAAACAATGTTTATTTATTTTATTATTTTAAATATTAAGCACATTTATTTATTTTAACATCAGATCACCTGCATCAGTTTTTAATCCACAATATATCTGAATATATCCAGCATAGAGAAATTATTTATCACAGTACTGATATGATATAGACACATCGCCAAGCCCTGGCCACCTGTCAATCAAATTCAGTGTCCATTCTCCCCATTATAAAGCAAACCCCAAGTTCTTTTAGAGAACATGCAACTAATATTCTATCCGATATGAATCATTAATCTGATATGTTTGGATTTAACCCACGTTCAGCCGCCTCTGGAACCTACGGACGCACAGAGACACGTTTAACCGTGTTAAAGTTATTTTCCTTGTCGCGGTGGCCTGGAGTTAATAATTAAACGGAGGCCGAGAACACACACTTATTTACTCTCTTCTGCAGCTCTGCCAAGCTGCATTTGGTGAATTCGAGCACACCGGAGCTCACTGTAGAAATAAATTAAGTCGGTTTCCTCCGTCTCCGGCTCTACGCGTCCCATCTGTCTGCCGCTACTCCAGCAGGCGAGGACGTGACCTCATCCCTGTGTACGATCGCAGTCGAGTCATCAAACAATCAGCTGCGTACTTAAACAATAAATCTAAAACCGTGACCCGGAGCAGACACCAGACCTGAGTGACAAGCAGTTATAGATTTGCTTTATAGATTATTATATGACTTTGAAAAACAGTTACAGCCCTGCCCAAAGTAAGACAAATAGAATTACAATTATAAACTCGTCTGGACCAGGAAACAGCATACACACTTTTATATATATTTATATATATACACACATACTCATACATACAAAGAGCATACACACTATGCACACATATATGAAATGATATGTGATAGGAGTGGATATCAGAGGATGAGCGAGATTTGCATCGTCCTATCAGATATTTGACTAGCAAACAGACTCCATTTCCACATACTACAGACACACACATCTCTCTGTACTTTCTCAATATAGAGTGGTGCAATGGGACATTTTTCTGAAGCCAAGTGTTAATACCTAAATATACAACAATTTACTGATTGAATGATTTGGAAAATAAAGCTCAGAACTGCTCCGTGGCGTCTGTAAGCTTCAGTCTGTGCGTCGCTGAGTTTCTCTCTGACTCGCAGGAGTTACTCTAACATTGTGCTTTTTTTAACTTAAGTGCTTCTCAGTCTTACTAGAATTAGAAACTGAACTCCAGCAGTAATGACAGGGAAGAAAAATGACCCACACTATTCTCCTGACTATGAAGTTTTACACAAAGCCTCTTACAGAACAATTTAAACCCCGTAGTAGAAGATAATGTACACTATTAACGTCCTAACGGTGTGCGATATGCAGGAGCGTGTAGCGAGCGCTTCTCAGACCTCATTATGATCATTATAATACTTCTCCAAACTCGAGATGATCAAAGAGCACTCATTAGAGCTGGTTCCCTATTCAAGCTGAGGCTGAGAGAGAGAGAGAGAGAGCGAGAGAGAGAGAGAGAGAGAGAGATGTAATAAAGCACATAATGATTAAAACTTCAGTTTTAACAACTCAACAAGAGCGTAGTGCTGAACTTTGTTACTTGGCAGAGATGCAGAGCTGGATAACAAGAGAGAGGAGGAAAAAAAACCCAGAAAATGAGAACGGAGAGGTGAAAGCAGAAGCAGGAAGGAAGGGAAAAGATAGAAGTGCTGATAATGACTGGAAATTGTTGATGTAAAGTAAAGCCTTTGTTCAGCCAGGCTGTGAAGGAACAATCCTCTCGGTCTCAGCGTTTGAAACAGAACAGTCCTGCGCCCCAAACACACTGTAATTACACGATAAACTCCAAACTCTTCCACACAGTGTACTGTAAATACCTCTTTTATGAGCTAATGTGATAACCGTATCACTATCTCAAGACACACTGACGGCTCATCACACACACTTTCTCATCACGGGCAATAAGACTGAAACCCGAGCACACGGCTAAGGGCTACGCTAAACCGTCCGACTGCTTCATGCTAGCACTGTATACACCAAACAGCGAGATGAAACCTGAGGAAGGAATCTCCGAGTGATGCGACGCTACCGAAACACATGCCACGTCTTTCCTAAACAAGGTCTTACTAGCCTAGACCCTAAGAATGACCAAAGCATGGAACATTTACACGTACAGCAGGGTCTAAACGTCTGCGAGCACTTCAAACACATCATTTTAAACAGGAAATAAACAGAAGGTTTTGAAATATCTGGAATGTTCCAGTTTCTGCACTATTTCCAAGTCACAATTTAAATTTAAGCAAATTTGTGATCTTGTCCAGGAGTTTAAACCTCAGGCCTCCACGTGATTATACACTACTGCGATTAAAAAGGCAACGATTTGATATTTGATGCTAAAACTGAATCTGCTACGTTACAGTCTGATCCGTTTTATTATCCTCCATGATGGGACCAACTTCGTTCAGAATCCTTCTGTTAATTCTCCATGAATAGAAAAGTATTCAGAGATGCACAAGTCCAGTCCTGGATGGCGTAACCCTGCGTTCATACTAGCGAGCGACACAGTGACGTACGCTTACACGTGTGACACGGAGCCGTGATTGCAGCGACAAGCACCGAGAGAACCGAGATCTTCCCAACCCTAAGAAAATTCCTGTTTAATGTCTGATGCACAAATGGAAGAAAAACATAGAAGCGTGGTTTTATCTTCACCGGTCACGCACGACCCTCAGTAAACGTGTCTAGTGACACTGGGAAGAAAGAAAATAAAGTTTTGATGAAAGTAGCAGAAACGTTTAATGAAGGTGATGTGTATAAATCGTATACATCGGGCTGTAGGCTGTACTTTGTGGTTAAGTGATAACAGAAGCGGTCACCACATACACACACACACACACACACACACACACACACACACACACACACACACACAAACTACAAGCAACATGAGCGACTCGTCACCTGCTAGTGTGACCACCGGGGAAGTCTAGCACAGTTTGGCGATTTCGTTCCTCAAATGACTCTGACATAAAGCGAATAATTAATCACCAGCGTCAGGAAGAGAACCGGAACTTTCTACTTAAACCCTGATTTAATGACTTACACGTTACTTTCCACTGAGAGAACAACTACTTTTACACTGAATGAAAAGACCGATATTGGTTTTTTTAATGAGATCATACACACACACAGACACAGAGACACAGAGACACAGAGACACAGAGACACACACACACACACACAGAGACACACACAGAGACACAGAGAGACACACACAGACACACAGACACAGAGACACAGAGACACACACACACAGAGACACACACAGAGACACAGAGAGACACACACAGAGACACAGAGACACACAGAGACACACACACACACACAGACACACAGACACAGAGACACACACAGAGACACACACACACAGAGACACACAGAGACACACACACAGACACACAGAGACACACACACAGACACACAGAGACACAGAGACACACACACACACACAGAGACACAGAGAGACACACACAGAGACACAGAGACACACAGAGACACACACACAGACACACAGAGAGACACACACACACACACACACACACACAGACACACAGACACAGAGACACACACACACAGAGACACACACAGAGACACACAGAGACACACAGAGACACACAGAGACACACACACACACAGAGACACACACAGAGACACAGAGACACACAGAGACACACACACAGACACACAGAGACACACACAGAGACACAGAGACACACACAGAGACACAGAGAGACACACAGAGACACAGAGAGACACACAGAGACACAGAGAGACACACAGAGACACACACACAGACACACAGAGACACAGAGACACACACACACACACAGAGACACAGAGACACACACACACAGAGACACACACAGAGACACAGAGACACACAGAGACACAGAGAGACACACACACACAGAGACACAGAGACACACACACAGACAGGGACACACACACACAGAGACACACACAGAGACACAGAGACACACACAGAGACACACACAGAGACACACACAGAGACACACACAGAGACACAGAGACACAGAGACACAGAGACACAGAGACAGACACAGAGACACAGAGACACAGAGACACAAACACACAGAGACACAGACACAGACAGGGACACACACACACACACACACACACACACAGAGACACAGAGACACACACACACACACATACACAAACACAAACACACACACAGAGACACAGAGACACAGAGCTCAGGATATTCCACTGCAGGACAAATTCTCTACCATATGTTCATATAGCGCACTGATCTGCTAAAGTTCCTCGAGGTACAGTGGATATTAAAAGTTTACACACCCCTGTTCAAACTGTAGGTATGTGTGATGTAAAAATTCAACTAAGATAAATCACATCAGATCTTTTTCCATCTTTAACGCGATATAGCACATTAACCAACACAATCCTGGAGAAAAACAAATGGAAAGGAAGAAATAAAAGAAAAAGTTACAATAACCTGGTTGCATAAGTATACACACCCCTTTATGATGGAGCATGTGCTCAGAATGAACTAATCACGGACGCGGGACATTAAGAGTAACTACGAGTGCTGTAGGGGTATAACCCCGGGGTCCTGCCCAAATTCCCCCATTGGCCCTTCTCTATCACCCCTAATAATCTCCATCTCCGAACTGGCTTCATCACTCTCTCCTCTCCACTAATATCTGGTGTGTGGTGGGAGTTCTGGAGCACTGTGGCTGCCGTCACATCATCCAGGTGGAGGATACACACTAGTGATGGTTGAGGAGATCCCCCCCACCCCATACTATGTAAAGCACTTTGAGTGTCTAGAAAAGTGCTGTATTATATACATATACAAACATATATATATATACAAACATATATATATATACAAACATATATATATATACAAACATATATATATATATAAAAATGTGTGTGTGTGTGTGTGTGTGTGTGTAAAACTGTAACTACACTACAGTATACACAGAGGACACAGTAAATGGTAACTGGAGGGTTTAACTGTGCAAATCTTTTGTGTGTAAATAAAACTAAAATGTGTACCTTTGGTTGAGTTTTTTGAAGTTCGTCACCACGTTAGCCTGATGCGATATTGACAATGACAACATCCAACTACTCAGAGGTCTTTACAGAAACTATCGTTTCCTATTACACACACAGGAATCTACAGAGTTTACCATCAACAATAAGGCCCAGAAAGCATGACAAAGCACTCTCACTCAAGTCCAAAGATTTCTAATAATCACAGTTAAAATCTAATAAATAAATAAACAAACACTTAATAAGCCATGCTAATGTCTCATTACAACATCTGTGACACCAGAAATGAGTCTGTGGACTGATTATTAACACTGAGTGGTTCAAAAGCATGGGCTTTTACTCAGTGATGCTTCTGCTACTGACGTAAACACAGTTAAGTAAGGAATAAACCCTGACAGGTGTGCTGTTATAGGAAAATAATCCACGATGGAGAGGCGAGATCAGCAGATTATTTTCCTAACAGCAGATCAGCATGATTTCCCTCTTAAGGCTCTTTGTTACTTAGTTTTGGGTCTTTCGTGTAGTTTTTGAGATGCAGTTGGGATGGAAATTTCGCTGAAACCTGGCAAACACACCTGATGTACAGAACACACCTGAATAAAGGTACGTCCAAAAACGAGCTGCTAGACAGTACGCTGGAGGAATGGATGCTGCTGACTCTCAACTCCTGATTACAGGGTTTCTCAAAATGTTTTCCAGATAGTAGCCTGTAGTGGAAGTTAAGTGTGATAGCATCGCCACTGTGTTCGGTCTGAGGCTACGTGGTCATCGTCCTGCCACACCAAACTCTACCATCATGACACGCTGAACTTCAGACTCTGTGAAAGATTCCACTTCCTTGAGTGATTCAGTAGTTTCAGTGTGCGTGTGTGTGAGTGTGCGTGTGTGTGAGTGTGTGTGTGTGTGTGAGTGTGAGTGAGAGAGAGAGAGAGAGTGAGAGAGAGAGACAATGCAGGTGTGTGTGCGCAAGAAACACAATGCAGTTGTGGTGTGTGTGAGTGTGTGTGTGTGTGTGTGTGTGAAGCCGTTGGACTTGACGTCAGGTGTGTACACGGACCTCTCCGAGGAGTCCTTTTCCATGGCCCGGACTCAGAGGACACGCCGCGGCTCAGCGTTCACGCTGAAATGGCGAGTGATTGGATTTCAGCTACATCGGTGTCTGATTTCCTCCAAACAAAGCACCAAATACTGGCGTTTCTCCTGGACTGAATTAAACATAACCATTGTTACCGGGCCGAATCTCACAGAGAACTGATCAGTATTCTCACAGAAAACAGGTCTCCACACATTTGAAGAACAAAACAATAAAGTCAGCTCACACTCTCAGTTTAATAAACACATTGTAGTGATTCTTTTTTCCATCTTTATGATCAGAGCATCTGTAAATATCAGCATGAGACGAAGCCACGAGCATTTCTCCTACAGACTCACTGTAAAGATAATAAAGATCCTACATATTCTTCTTATTCTTCTTCAACATGCCCAGACTAGTCCAACTCACCTCAAACAGGTTTAGCTAAGCTTTTTTGTTGTATTCCTGTTTCCTATTCTCTCACACTGCATTACTGACTCTACTTCTCCTGCTGATGAGGAACACAAACACACTGCCTGTGTAAGGCTAATGAGTTCAGAGTCAAATGTTTACCTTGTGTACAATATAAGCGGTTTTAAGTGTAAGGTGTGATGTATAAGGTGTAATTTATGTGTAATGTATGTATAATGTATGTGTAATTTATGTATAAGGTGTGAACGTTTCGCTTCATTAATCTTAAAGCACTGCTAAATAAAGACACACCTGTGCGCGCGACACACTGACACCACAACCTGTTACACACAAACACACTGAGAGAGAGAGAGAGAGAGAGAGAGAGACTTATATACTTATATCCACTTTATAAATGTTCCTCACCTGTATGTACTTGGTGAAAGCGGTTAGTCCGCAGTGTTAAGTGCGTCGCTTTCTCCTCAGTGCCATGTCCGAGAGGAGAAACCGGAAAAGCGCGTTTCTACACCTTCACCTCGACCGAGTCCGACTCCAACTCTGTACCGAGAGCTCGCGAGAGAGACCTCAGAACCAACCAATGAGCGAGCAGAGGGGGCGGGGCCTAAAGCTTCACTGGAAATGACTGGGTACTGGTTAAAGTGAAGTCAGCAGGTAAGCGAAAACTACTGACACTGTTCTAACTGAACATCTGCAGGTTTTTATATCATTTATACTCTGCACAGTATATATATATATATATATAAACACCTGTAACACCTGGTCTGTTTCCGATCTCCATCTGTCCAGTCTGGGTGATTGTCTCCACTGCAGCCTCAGGTTCCTGTTCCTGGCCGACAGGAGAGGAACCCGATGTGGTCTTCTGCTGCTGTAGTCCGTCCTCCTCAAGGTTTGATGTGTTGTGTGTTCTGAGATGCTTTTCTGTTCACCACAGTTGTACAGAGTGCTTCACTGAGTTAGCGTAGTCTTCCTGTCAGCTCTGGTCGTTCTCCTCTGACCCTCTCTCCTCAACACGGCGTTTCCACCCACAAAACTGACGCTCACTGGATGTTTTTTGTTTTTCGCACCATTCTGTGTAAACTCTAGAGACTGCTGTGTGTGAAAATCGCAAGAGATCAGCAGTTTCTGAAATGCTCACACCAATAACCATGTCATGGTCTCTGAGTCACTGAGATCTTCTCCCCATTCTGGTGTTTGATGTGAACATTAACTGAAGCTCATGATCTGGATCTTATTTTATTGCTGAAAGTCTAAAGTAGGAATTGGTCCATGTTCAAGTGTACCACTCTGTTCCCTGTGTATATGACCATAAAGTTTTGACTTTCGAATGTTTAGAAAGTATTGTAGGTTTTTTTAAAAACAGAAACCTTAGAGCCGTTATAATACAATGCACTCATTAAAACTACACAGCAATTTCTAAAATCCTTACTGGTTTAGGAGAGAAGCACAACAATGTGAACTGAAGCAGCGTCATGAGGTTTAAGAGCATTTAACTGCTTTCAGGAATGCTACGCTTCGGCCAAGCGGCTTGTCACGTTAAGAGTATTATAGCTGAAGGATTCACTGTGTGTTTGGGTTATAAAATACTTACGATTAATTATCTATATCAGTATGTATATAAAAATTAATTATGGAGATGACCTTGCCTTGCATTTGATTACAAATATGTGTGTGTGTGTGTATATATATATATATATATATATATATTAAACCTTACACTGTACACTCATTATGAAATGTATTCAATTAGACATTGTAAAGTAAAATAACTTTAATAGCTTTTGAAATCAAACGTGACAACATAGGAGAAAAATATCAGAGTAGACCTAAAAAAGTGGACGTTGAGTGAATGAATCGATTTTTAACCCAGATTTAGAAATAGTTAGAATGCCTCCCATACCCCCCCCCCCCTCCTCCTCCAGTTTTCAGACTCTGAAGGAAAAAAAGCTCTTTCACCTGCTGCAGATTTCTTAACTCTGGGTATGAGCAAGTCTTAAACAGAACAGAGGCAGGAGGGGTATAAAAGGCCACACGCGTTCACACAGATTTTAGGCAGCAGGATTACGGCTTTGCGCAGTTCTGACAAAACCAGCAACGTGTGTAGAGCACAAAATAAACGTCCGTCATTCAAGATTCCTTCGAGAATTACAGCCTATAAACTGTGCAGTGCTGTTTCCTAAAAAAATGTAAAGTAACTTCAATCTCAATCTACAGCGGTTAATATTTGGCTTTAACTTGGTGGGAATTGTTCCTGGGCATTTCTTCAAATAAAGCAATTTCCTTTATCCCCTTCCTTTTATCCCCGATCCCAATTAACCTCCAGCTGTTTCTTTTCACCAACACTTACTTTCCCAGCCTTTTTGAGACGTGTTGCGGCCATCGAATTCAAAATCACCTTATTTCCTTAAAACGGTAAATTTCCTCAGTTGAAACATTTGATGTTTTCAATGTTCTCTTCTGAATAACATACGGGTTTATGAGATTTGCAAAGCATTGCATTCTGTTTTTAATTTACATTTTACATAGCGTCCCAACTTTTTTGGAATTGGGGTTGTAGTTCATAAAGTTACAGAAATAGAAAATCTGCCTGTTATAGGGGCTTTGATCTGGGAAAGGTTTGTGATGGAGAGACCAGTTCGGTATTTCAGCCACTAGAAATCTCGATCAGGTCTTTGAATAGTATTTACTGTATTACAGGAGAATGAAAACACAGATGTTCAATAATCATATATATTTTATTCTCAATACAGCAAAATACAAAGACTCAGAAAACCCATTAGTATCCAGTAATACTCACTTCACAAAAAAAAAAAAAAGTTTTTTAAATTACAAGTTAAGGATAATCGAGGCTCATGAGAGTACCTTTAAATGGTAAATCATATTGCATCCATTATATAATATGTAAATTTCTCTGATCTTCAATACTTTAAACTGATTTGGATTATAACCGACTGCAGAACTTTTGCAGAAATAATCTGCATTTTGTAAATCCTAAAATGAGTACGACACGAACACGTAGAGAACAGCTGAACGTACACGTCAGAAACGTCGCGGAAAGCCCGCGCTACGGCCGTACTAAAGGGTTCACTTCCAACTTCTCATTCCGACAGGATTAAAAACTCCCAATATCACTCCATCACAACGAGCCGCATTACATAAAACATACAAAGCTTTTCTAAGAAGTTGTTCAATTATAAAACAGCACTACGGATAAAGATTTAGATCTAAAAAACAAAAAAACAAAATAAAAAACACAGTATTGATGTGATTGGGGGAAATCCTGATGTACAGTGTCGATAAAAGAGGAAGAAGTTCAGCAATGAGTTTAATATTAACATTCTATTTACAACTTCATACAAATGTTAAACTGCCATAAAAATTTACCCTAAAAGAGACGTTATGTACATTTTATACAGTGGAGCATTTAAATACAAACATGCAAGTGTTTTCATTTTGTAGAAGATGTCAGAGAACAGTTTTACCCTGGTTTATAGTTACAAGTGTATTATTATTCCATTTAAAAACTCTTTAAAAAAAAAAAAAAAAAAAAAAAAATTGAAGGGAAAAAAAAGCTAGATGTTGCTTAAAAAAAGGAGATTATATATATAACAAAAAACAAATTAACCACAGCAGTGAATCAGCTAAAGTTCTGCTCACCTTGGAACTTCTAATGAGTGTAGTGCGCGAGTTAAAAATGCAAACAAGTAAACCCTGTAATGATCTTTAGGCTCGGTGTAACGGCGTCATTTCATTCAAACTGAGTTTAAAAATAGAGTCTTGAAAATTCCCCAAACTCTTGGTCACGCGTCTGCATTCGCCTCCTAATATTCTGAACCGTAAAAATGCTACATTCCTTTCCACACCAGAAAAAAGCACACATTATTGAATCAATAATAATAATAATAATAATAATAATAATAATAATAATAATAATACCCTCTAACATCGTTTTGGCAATTTAACTTCGACAAACATGAAGCACGATTTCTCCGTGTCAGAAAAGTCGAGAAATTCACGCAAATCTGAACGAAGGCAAACGCAGAATATCTTTGGGTGCGTTGTCCCTTACAAGAACCGTACATATTACATATTATATTATATTATATTATATTATATTATATTATATAGAAGGAAGGAGCTAGAGTCACGCTTTAACGTCGATGTTTAATACTTTGCCCGAGTTAGCCGATAAAAAAAGTCTGCATAGACCGATTTCTTCCTCGACTCTGAACGAGTGCAAGAAGAAATAACAGTTTGTCCCTACAGAGAAAACCGGGAGCCGACAGAATAATAAACTAAACAAAAACATTTCTAGTGCAAAAGATGGTAGATTTCCAGCATTTAATACGCTGCAGACTGACGAGATATGAATCCTCCTCTCCTGGACCACGGTAGTTTGTACACATTTAGCTTAGACGTCCTGCAGCACGGACAAATCCTTACGGAAAAACACACTTCCACTTCTTCGTTGGTTTTTTTTTTTTTTACTTTCTTTTTCCTTTTTAAATGAGTAAATCTGCTTATATTTTCTGGCCAGAACGACTTAATATGCAATATACTGTGTACTGTGCTGTATGTAGAAACTATAAATATAAAGTATGTGTAATAAATATATTCCTTATGCGTCTCCTTCCTGTTAAATGATTTGTTATAATAGACAATCAACTATGATGCGATGACGAAAATCCCGAGACTGGTATTAAATACTTAAATATGGCAATTTCATATACATCCCATAATACAACCCTGTAATCAAGGTGAAGAAGACGAAGAGCATTATTCTGTGAGTGAAAATGTCATTGAGACAAAGAACTTTCTGTATCTAAATAAAATATATATACTGTGTACACACACACACACACACACACACACACACACACACACGCGAGAAGTGAAGCGGCAGTAATAAAATATTCATGTGCTTAGGAAGAGGATAAACAGATTCTTCTAGAAATCTAAAAGCAAGTAGAAATCACGTCTGTTACGATCTGGGAAAAAAATAACCATCCCCGTGAAGAGGAAGAAAAA
>JANDJT010000081.1:24538411-24563630 GCA_024331685.1 Stegophilus panzeri | reverse complement strand
ACACTAACACTACATTTACACTACACTACATTTACACTACATTTACACTACACTACATTTACACTACATTTACACTAACACTACATTTACACTACACTACATTTACACTACATGGTTCAACTGACCCAATTCCGATGTGTCCCATGTGGCACAGATCGGATATGACCCATGAACGTGTAAGCAGGAAAAAAGCACATGGATTCCGATATTCTCAGATCCGTTTCAGGCCTCATTCATATGCGGGAATAAATCTGATATGAATCGTATATGTGCATTTGTGTCTGCTATGTAAACGGACAGATCGGATATTCCCCTGTCGACGTGAGTCGTACGTCATTAAAAAAGCGATGGTGGCGAATGACTTCAACTCAGGTGGACACCGACCGTGAAAACACAACTCTCAACATGGCTCTCTTCTTTTTCTCTGCCTTAAGAGGCCGGAGTTTTGCTCACCTTTACATATGCTGCGGACAACAAAAGCTTGTGTTATATTTTGTCTGCGTCTGTTGCAAATCGTACTGTTTTTACTTTCTTTTTAAAAAAATTGAAAACAGAGCAAGTAACAAACATAACATAGCATACAGTAGTACAAAACAAAGTGTGGCATTAATTGGTAACAGGGGATCCGAAAATCAGATTATAATATTTTAAACATGTTAATTTTTTTTTTTTGTTTTTTTTTTAACAATTTCAGAAAAGACATAAAACAATCAATTTCCACTATAAACACCCTAAAGATTGGGGATGAATTAACATATTTTTATTTATATATATAAAATTTTGCCATTAGTATAAATAAATTAAAATATATTCAAGACTTTTATTAACATTGTTTTCATAATACACAATCATATCCTTTAATGTAAAATAGTATTTAATCTTTATTAAATTAAAGATAAATTCTGCCAATTCTCTCCAAAATCCTTGGATAATTTTACATTAAAAAAACAAATGCGTCACCAACTCTTTCTCACTTTTAGAAAAAGAGCATAAATCATCAATATCAGAGTATACTGAAATTAAAGATTTAACAGCGTAGATTGTATGCAATCTTTTGTTTTATTATTAATACAATATTTAAAGGGGATTAATTGCACCGTTTTTACTTCCTGTTCAGCCTAAGCGTCCGGTGACGTCTACCTCGTGTTTCACGAAGTGTATAGTGTAAATGCAGATATCGGATACGGGTCACTTTTAAAAGAAGATGTAAACAGGTCGTCAAAAAAAAAAATCAGATATAGTCAACAAATCAGAATTGGGCATCAAGACCTGCAGCGTAAATACAGCTTATAACGAACTAATGTAGTGATTTCACATTAAAGAGAAGTGAATACTTATACAATCACAATCTTTTTTTAAAATGACATTTTCTATTTGTCAATAATTTAGCAGGAAGCTGAGGCTGGACACAGACATTCCCCCCCAATCCTCAGTCCAGGGATGGCTCAACATTCCGGGTTATTTATTAACCAGAAGGTCGGGGGTTCAAGCCCCAGCACTGTCAAGCTACCACTGCTGGGCTCTTGACAAGGCCCTTACCCCTCTCCGGTCCATTTCGCACTCTGACCCCAACTTGCTAACAAACTTGGATATGCAAAGAAAAGAATTTCACTGTGCCATAATGTATACGTGACCAAATAAAGACTTTGAGTCTGTACACACTGTTTTCTCACACAGATTCCTGCTCAACAGCAGAGCAACCTGAATGGATCTTCTGCCGTTGTAGTCTCTCCACCTCAAGTTTCAATGTGTCCTGACATGCTGGTTATTTGAGTTCCTGTTAGCTCTGGCTGTTCAGCTCTGACCCTCTCTCGTTAACACAGCAGTTCTGTACGCAGAACTGATCCGCACTGGATGTTTTTTGTCTTTCGCACCATTGTGTGTAAACTCTAGAAACTGTGTGAAAATCCCAGAAGATCAGCAGTTTCTGAAACACTCAAACCAACACCAAGGCCACGGTCAAAGTCACTGAGACTTTTCCCATTCTGATGTTGAATGTGAACGTTAAATGAACCTATTGACCTGGATTTGCATGATTTAATGCACTGCTTAGTATTTTTTTTTTAAACTCCCACTTCATTAGCAGATAACTGGATAACTGCAAGAATGAACAAGGGTACAGGTGTTCCTAATAAAGTGGTGGGTGGGTGGGTGAGTATGGTTGAGTGATGAGCTTTGTAAAAACACATTTTATCAGAACCAAGTCTCTTAAATAAATAAATGATCCTGTTGGTTAATACAGTTTATATGAATGTAGTAAAAACATTAGCACACGTGTGTTGGATGATGTTGAAGGGAAGTGAAGCCGACATTGAGAAATACAACCTTTCATTTATTCCTAAATGTCTCCAAAACAAAAGAAAAAAAAAAAAGCAAAGGAATAAGAGTTTCATTAAGATTCTTAATCAAACGATCAGCTTCTTCTGTTCAAACAAGCCATCTGTGTCTGCGCTAAAGAGTTCGTGTGTAGAAACAAAACCTCAGTTTATTTCAGATGGTCTGGTCAGATCAGCATACACACGCACACGCGCGCGCGCACACACACGCACGCTTTAACGTCATGTTACATACAGCGACTCAGGAAGGAATACAGAGCTGATATTCATTCATTCCATGTGAAATATAAATAAAACAAGCTGCACCTTTATTTCCAGAAAACTGAAAAAAGCCTCTGCATTTACAACACAAACAGAACGTCTACCAAAAATAATGAAATGACTGGAGAAAACGAGTAAAGGAAAAGGTAAAGAAAATGTCTTTCCTCTGGAAGTAACAAATAACACAACAGAAAAATAATCAGAGCTTTGATCATTCGGTCTCTTCTCTGCAGGTGAAATGATCCGGTGTTCGTCTCATTTCTGTTTACAGCCACCGCTTTCCGAATTACAGCAGCGAAGGAAAGGTGACAGATTTGATTATTTTCCCCCAAGACAATCAGAGAATCATAAAAGTATTAAACACTGGAGATACACACAGCTCAGTTCTTTATTTTTTCTTTTTCCTTTTCTTCGGAGGACCCTGATCAGAACTGCTGCCACTGGACGAGTCTGAGTCAGAGCTGGAGGAAGAGGAGGAGGAGGAGGAGGAGGAGGAAGAGCTGGAAGTGTCCTCACTGTCACTGCTACTGCTGTCTTCATCCTCAGAGGACGACAACGAGCTGGACGAGTCGCCGCTGTCTGACAAAGAGTCGCTGGAAGAGCTGTCCGAATCGCTGCTGCTGCTGCTGCTCGACCCGCTGGAGGATTTAGCCCTGAACGACGACAACAGCCAGGAAAAGGTTTGTGGTTACACACACACACAGACAATGTGAAAGATACACAGACTGAGTGACAGACTCACACATAAATAAATAAAAAAAACTAAAGAAAATCAAACAATATCAGTGTACGAAAATAATTTCAATAATAATAATAATAATAATAATAATAATAATAATAGAATAGAAACAAAACTGCACCTTTTTTTCTTTGTTTTCTTTTCACTCAGAGCCACTGGTCCATCTCTAATAAAGACAAACAGAAATCAGGAGTCAGGTGTGAGGAGTCACTTCATATGATTCTAAGGATTTATAGATAAAAACAAAGTGCTACTCACTTTGTGCATCAGCTTTAACACAGCTCTAATCATGTGACTTTGTACTGTTAAACCTACTCTGTGTAGAATAATAAACTGTTTAATGTGTTTTATTAAAAAAAAAACAACAACTACAAACCGGACTGCGAGTACGGATGTTTATCGTCATTAAAAATGCCAGGATTTATAAATATGCACCCCCATGTAGTCATACAGGGACAGATCTAGTTAAACGCTAATAAACAAGATTAGATTTAGCACAAGAGCAGGATTTCTGCATCAGACTCCATTTCCAGTGTCTATGTTCTCAATTATTATTATTTTTAACAACAGCCTAAATATGAACCTTAAACCACAAATCTGTTCATCACTAATTTATCCAGCTGAACACGCAGATTCTGTGGCTAAAAGTGTAAATCTTTATTAAGCGCTTAATCCTGGTCAGGGTCACGGTGGATCCGGCGTCTCTCCAGGGAACAACATGGGAGAATTCACCCGGAGAAGACACCGTGTCCATCACAGGGCTCTCACACTCACACACACACACTTTGTTCTTGGTTTCAGACTCTTTTCTTGGTGATATTTACAGTAGTAAAAGTGAGTTAGTACATCCATAACCATCTCCGTCATGTCTATTTCCCAACTCCTCCTTAATTCGCCTGCGTTGTTGATAGAAATTATAGAATTTTTTTAAACACAAACAGCTGGGTTGTAATGCCATGAGCAAAGAGGATGACTTTTTTTTTCTAATAAGAAATTAGTAATTTCTATTCGTATAAAACTCTTTCCTACTTCTAAAAGGGATAGTTCACCCCAAAATTAAAATTGCCAGTCACCATTTACTCACCCTGATGTCGTTCCAAACCTGTATACATTTCTTTCTTCTGCGGAACACAAAAGAAGATATTTTGAAGAATGTTGGTAACCAAACCGTTTTGGGGCCCACTGACTTCCACTGTGTGGACAAAAAAAATACTGAGACATTTCTCAAAATATCTTCTTTTATGTTCCACTGAAGTCAGACAGTCATACAGTTTGGAACAACATGAGGGTGAGTAAATCATGACAGAATTTTCATTTTGGGGTGAACTATCCCTTTAAGTGTCCTCTGAGAAACCTTCCTTCTTCATGTAGCACGTTTTTCTATGCAAATGAACGTGTCGATTTAATTAATAATGGTATGGTACCCGGGACCACTGGCTGCTTTATCAGAACCATCTTTCAGCTTCTTTTTCAGCTCGGCGGTTCTGGAAGGTCTGTACAGATATTTTCTTTTCCCAGTACACTCGTAGGACCAGTGGCCGTGTTCCAGACACTTCTGACAACGAACATGCTGCTTGTTGGCCTCCCTGGAGTCAAACCACACACACACACACACACACACACACACACACACAGAGAGAGAGAGAGAGAGAGAGAGAGAGAGAGAGATAATTAGGAATAAAAACAATAAATTAAAGCCAACAGCTCCTACAGAACATCCACAATGACGTCGTACCGTGACGAAAAACACGTCTTTTCAATGTTTAGAAACACTTCCTGAGATATTACTGAACATATTAAATAACATAACGCGATTTAAGCTAACATTACGATTCCGCTCCACACCGCTCCCTATTCTGTAGATAAGTACACTACATAGAGGTAGAAAATAATCATTTGAACATCCTGTGTAGTGCACTAGTTGCGTAAAAGAGAGCCGCCTAGTCACTAGCTAACTAGCTAACTAGCTAACTGTCCTCATACACACATCTTACTCAGAGTGCTGCTGATTTCTATAAAGCGCACGAATATTCTAGATTCCATATGAAGTATAAGTGTTGAACAACGGAATAAACTTGATTAGAATATTAATATAAACTCACGCTTGTCTGCGAGCAATTAATCGATGCATAGGCGTCGCCATGTTGGTTGCGTCAGTACGTCTGCGTCGGCTTTTTTTTTTTTTTTTTTTTTGGCTTCTTGAGTTTACTGTGTGTGCCCCCTGCTGGGCAGGAGGCAAAGTGCGCCATTTTGGATTCTTAGCTGTTGTGGCTGTGTCCTAAATTACACATTATTCACTCTCTAACAGCACCGGCTCAGCATTAACCTTTATAAAGTCCTCATTCACAAATCCATACATTTTAAACTCTTTTTTTTTTTTAATACTTCTGATCGGAAGGTCGTGAGTTCAAATCCCAGCACCACCAAGCTGCTACCTGTGAGCCCTTGAGCAAGCCTGTTCAGTTGTATAAATTAGATAAATGTAAGTCACTCCAGATAAAGGTGTCTGCCAAATGTCTTAAATATAAATGCGAATAGTGTTGTTATTTGACAGTCAGCGTTCCACTGATTTGCAGTAAGTGCACTGTCCCTAGTGGTCAAACATGGGAATTGCAACAAGCTGTCCTATTGGGGAAGGAATCACGCTGCCCCATGCTAACTCTATAAACATTTTTCAGTGGAGAAGAAGACAGGACGGTTGAAGACAGGACGGTTAATGACAGGGTTCTTTTTTTTTTTTTTTTTTTACATTTAATTGAGTGAGTTTAAAAATACTCCACAGCTGCAAAAATCTTTTCTAAGCGAATAATAAGAATAAAATCTAATTAGTGTCTTTAAACAAAGGCACAGTGTAAGTGCAGATAGTGTGTGTATGATGTACAGAACCATTTATGTTGTATGATATATTGTAAATGTTATGGAGTGGATAATATCCGTACGTCAGAAATGCGTGCGCACTACAGTGGCCTTGGTTCCCCAAAGCATAGGCTGATAAAAAGAAGAAAAATGTATCTCTCTTTTCAAATGCATGGGATTAGTTGGGCTAGTTGTGTAGTTACTGATTTATAGTTGGGCCTGAAATTTTGTTGAAACCTAGTTAATGATATTTGCTCTTAAGGAATTACACCTGCTGTATGGAACACACATGAAGAAAGGTGCATGTAAAACCGGTCAAACCTGTATTCTGGATGACTGTATGTTGTTGAATCTCAACTGCCTTTTACAGGGTTACTCTAAAAATATCATTAGATATTAGCCTATATTTATTGTTATTGATGACCTAATTGGTGTGCAGGTCAGCAATTATCTATTCCATCCTGAGTGTGTTCCCACAATGTTCCTCGCCTCCACCAGGGTAAAGCACTTACTGAAAGTGAAAGAGAGGGTACAGCTGGGTAAATTCCAAATCAGTATGACAGCATTGCTTCTACATCTTCAACATTAGTCTATAGTACACAGTTATAGAAGAGTAATGATATATAATCGCACTATCCGGTGTCACCTAGGTGAGGATGGGTTCCCTTTTGAGTCTGGTTCCTCTCAAGGTTTCTGTCTCATATTGTCTCAGGGAGTTTTTCCTCACCTCTGGCTTCTTTATTAGTTATAAATCTAAATCTGTATCTGGATTTCTGTAAAGCTGCTTTGTGACTATGGCCATAGTTAAACATGCTATATAAATAAATTGAACTTAATTGATTACCTCTATGGAGCTTGGGAGCTGACAGAAGTATCTAAATTTTATTTATATACACGTTACATTAATAATTATTTTTCTGTGGTGTATTGAATATATTTACATTTCCTAATTTCCTGGATGGTTCACCTTCAGCATAATTTACATAAAATCTATATTTCTGAGAATTGAATTTATGTTTTGATTTTTTAAAATCTCAAAACAGTAACCTGTAATTTTGAATAGACAGATAGATCGATAGATAGATAGGTCACTTTATTAATGGCCAGAGGGAAATTCACACATTACAGCAGCAAGTAAGTCATATTAAAGAGCAATAAAAATGAAACATATTCAGTAAAAATATAATTAATATAGAAATATAAAGTAATTATAACTGTATTATGTTTTAAAAGACGAATCTTAGCCCTGGCAAGTTCAAAACAAAGAAAAACACTGGCAAAATGTAAAATTATTAAATACACAACAGAAAAAAGTGACGTGTATATCATTAAAATACACAAAATTCATATTTAAATTGTTTTGTCAGCTTCCAAGCTCCAGAACTAATAACCTCCACCTACACATATATAAGCATGTGTATTATAATTGAACATAATTTACTCGTTTGTAAGCGTTTGTAAGAACTGCGAATTGTTTTATTTGGAAAGTTCTGGAAGTTTCTCGACGTGAACAGAACGCACGCGCACCGCGCTCTGATTGGTCGCGGCTCCCCGAGGAAAGCTCGAGAGAAAGCTAGAACAGTCGAAGTCTCGCGAGAAGTCAGGAAGGCTGTGTATTAGTGAAGGAGCAGTCAGCGGCGCGCTGCTCTGCACTTACAGTCAGTCAATGGAACGGCGTGGATTATTATTATCAACAACACCGATATCATCGAGTCCGTTCTTCAGGTTGTCGCAAGAGCTTGCGCGCTAGTTGTTTTTTCTTTTCTTTTTTTTTTTTTTTTAAAATAAGGCACTTTAAGGTCCTGTGGGATATCCTCAGTGTTGAAAAATGTCAGTAGTGGGATTTGATGTGGGTTTTCAGAGCTGTTATGTAGCTGTGGCCAGAGGCGGTGGAATAGAGACCATCGCTAACGAGTACAGCGACAGATGCACACCGTGAGTACAACTTCTGCTTCTAATTCACATTATACTACACTATATTAACGCTCACTGTCTCCACTCATCATCCTCCTCCATGATATCTCGTCACCCCATTTTAATCTCCACCAACCCGACATGAATATATGTGTATATATAAATGAATGAAATACATTTTAAGTTATAACGCGGCCTAGAATGTGAATTTGGACAGCTGAGTCATTTTAGATTTTCACCAAGTGACACATTTCAGAAAAAAAATCTAACTAAATAAAAAGTTCAAAGTAAAAGCTGCCGTTTCAACCCTCGCGAGTAACCTTTCTAGCATTTTCTAAACACTTCCCGTTCATCTCTGGACAGTTAGCTTGATGCAGGCCTGTTCTGTGCTCGTGCTCTGTCAGTATCTATGGCGACCCACGACTAGCTAAAGCTAAGCTAATGCGAGCTGCGTGACGACACTGAGAAGAAAATTCTAGCATAAAAATAAATAAATAAAAAAGACACCTTTGTCAGTAACTGCTAGGCGTGTACGTTTTATCCTGATTGTTATTTTAGCTCCGTTTGTGTTCGAGTGTTTTTTCACCTCAGGATTTATCCGCGTCATGGAGCTTTAACTGAAATGACAAAACTACTAACTGCCAATCTGTAGTTTGAGTATTCTTATTATTTTTGTAAATAAAACTTAATTTGTGATCGCGAATAGGCTGTCGAGAAAGTCCATCAGAACGTAAACGTCTCAAGTCACATACTTGTACTCGCGGGCCACTTTAATAGGAACACACTCTCGTTCGTGGGATGATCCAGTCGGACAGTCATGTGGCAGCAGATTCAGGTCAAGAGCTTCATTTAATATTCACATCAAACATCAGAATAGAGAGAAAAACACCTTTAAACAATAGCCACGTTTCCATCCAAAGTCTTTTTTTTTTTCTGCGATAAAAGGTTTAGCGCATTATGTTGTCGACGTAATCTTTTTTTTGTTTAACTTTAGCGCATAAACTCTGTCGATACTTTAAATGTTTTTGTCGAGGGAAAAATGGCATTCGGGCAAAAAAAAGTGTCACATGACAGAATTTATCTATCTGTCGGGGAAGAGTGTGTGTGTGTGTGTGTGTGTGTGTGTGCGCGCGCGCCCCATCCAGCCACTGCAAACCTGTGACACGAGATGCTCCAGGGAATTATTACTGTATGTAGTTTCATTGGCCTCGGCTTTATTCAGCAGTCTGATTTAACACACATGAACTTGTCTGTAATAGCGGTGCAGTGTATATACACATCCATGGACAGTCTGTTTACTAACCCTGAACGTTTCCCCCACTACACTGTACTCGGTGAAGGATGTCAGCTTGAGCAGGGCGATCCGCTTTTGGGTCGGAACCGGTGGTCAGTGGCAACCTGCGATGGGCGCAACTCTCCAACACTACCTCCAGCAGGGCCATTGTAAGGGGAGGGGGGATATAGGATGATTCTAAGGTCCCTGGTCAGACAGGGGCCCCAGTTTTCTTTGATAACAGAAATGTTCAAAAAGTGGATGGAAACTTGGCTAATGTGACTGTGCCATTGGGTATGGTTGTAGATCTTTTGAGTGTTTCAGAAACTGTTGATCTGGGATTTTCTCTAGCATTAAAGGTGCAATAGTCTCACTTTTTTTTTCTTTTTCTTTTTTTTTAATTATATAAATATATATATATATATATATATATATATATATAAAAAATTATTCCTGACTTGTGCAAATAACCATGGAAGATATGAAGAACACGATCAACAGCAATGCATTACATTCAGCCATTTTTAACAGGGCTTAGCAAAAGTTTAAGTTGCTGAGAAAACCCATTTGGAAAACTGACTTCCGGTCCAGAATACTTATTTGTGTTTGGATGCACCTCCTTTTAGTCATTTTATAGACACTATACTCTATGGGAACTCCTGAAGCTCATGGGGGCGGGGCTTTGTGGATATGGGTGGGAATTATTATTCAAATATCGAACCCACTTATCTATTAGAAACCCAGTCTTGGGGGTGGTCGCCACTCTGTACAACCATGACGTGCAGAAAAGCATCTCAGAACACACAATTAGTCGAGTCAGATTTTCTAATTACAAAACTTTTACTACACGTTTAAGGTGTTTTGACTAGGGTGTGCTCCTCAAATCATTCAGGTGTTCATGTCCTGCATCCACATGAATGAGGTTTAATACCAGTTTTAAATGATAGCCGACAGAAATCAAGTCTCTTGGGTTTGAAGATTAATCTCGTTTTATACCAGAGGCGATGCTGTACACATGACTGGTCTTAACCACGTCCCAACATTTTTTATTTATTTTTTTACATTGAGTGGCTCATTCATTTCTGCTTTCGTTCACTGCTGTAGTAAACACAAATCTGCAAATATCTGGTACTGATTATCAGAATATTATAAACATGCACTACCACTCTGTATTTAATCCAGTGAGGTGTGTCTGTACGTATTTGCATATAGCGATTTAACAGAAACAATAACGTTTCATATTCACAATCACTTAAAATTATAAGAAGTACTTATAGTGATGATTTAAACTGTGAAGGATAAAAACCTGCTCAGCATGTCGTGGAGTTTTATCATCAGTCTCATAAAAGAACATTCCTTCTTCTCAAATTTTCCAGCATTGTTTTTCGACTTCTTTTCTGCTTCTAGTTTACCTGGTGTTTAACCCATTATGGTTACAAGCCTGAATTAAACCGCTCGGGCTTTAGTTAAAGGTACGTACAGTTAGATTGTACACTGAGGCCTGACAGTGACTGGAGCTTCAGCTAAAGGTGTGTGTGTGTGTGTGTGTGTGTGTGTGTGTGGTTGCCCATGGGAGAAATGAAGCAGCTTTTCTGTGGACTGAGCTGTGTTGCTGAAAAAGTTCTGGGGGCCACCAGTCATGTCCATTTAAACTCCCTGCACACGCATCGGTCCTATTCATGGCTCAATCTAACGTTTCTTGCGCTGGTAAATCCAATTTACACCAGTTTCTCACACTCAAAAATATCTTCAGTCAGTTGTCTCTTTAGTTGTGGACAAAAAATACAAACCTCACCAAACTACCAGATTGAACCAGCTCATATATTGTGCTGTATTGTGCTTGAAGCTTGTGGGTGTTTTAACCTCAGTCTGCATGTCCGTCCTTTCATCAGGACATGTTTAAATTCTGATGATTCCACGGGCATCCGTGGTTGAGATGTTTACTCTTCCCTGGCGTTCACACTAGCAAACGATGAGGCAATAGACAGACAGACAGACAGACAGACAGACAGACGTTTCTACAATTTCACTGAGATGCTATTTGAATTCAGATTTTTTGACTTCTCTGCCAATTAAGTATGACGTGGTAAAGTGACAATCCAGACGATTAGCTGAAATGATCCCTCGGACCAATCCTCTGGCCTGATATGACTATGTCCTGTCGTTAGGAGAATTTTAAATTCTGATTTCCACATGCATCCTATTACAGCGATTCTAGTAAATCCTGGATGTGTGTTAGATCATGTTAACAGAAGACGGCTGTTGGTGTTCTCCTCAAAGCCTATTATGATGTCATGGTTTGAGGAGATGCAGTGGTACATGCTAGTCTTTGCAAAGCAATGCTGCTAGGTTGTGTGATATTTGAAACTCGACTGATGGGTGGGATTTTTAAACTAGGTTGATTGGGGGTGGGCAAAAAACATCTGTTTCCTGCAATTCTTAAAGAAGTCACACATTTGAGAAGTTATATTTAATTTATTACATTAAATTACAACAGTAATCGTAATATCACTAGTCAGAGTGGGAAAATAGAGCACATGGATCATGTTGATGCTGATGTAAGCTCCTCTGCATTCATTAACCAATCATTCTGCTTAACGTGTGAAATTTAAACTTTCTCAGGGCCTTTGTATCTTTTGGACCTCGGAATCGGGCGATAGGCGCAGCCGCAAAGAGCCAGGTAAGGCAATGACTTACTTATTATTTATTTATTTTAACTATTTGAAAAATTTTACAATCGTGTAGAGTTTCCTTGTTTAACAGACTACCACGTTATTTTATTAATGTTTTATTCTTTTGCATGAAGGTGGTCACAAACTGCAAGAATACCGTCCAAGGCTTTAAGCGATTCCATGGCAGGGCGCTCACTGATCCGTATGTCCAGTCAGCAAAGTCCAACCTGGTCTACGATCTCGCTCAGATGCCCTCAGGGACCACCGGCATCAAGGTAAACGAACACCTTGTAGTAATTAGCTTGAATGTTTTTAATGTCCTGAAAGGTTTTCTGACCTTCCCTTTCTTTGTGTTTAGGTTATGTACATGGAGGAAGAGAAGGTGTTCAGTATTGAGCAGGTCACCGCTATGCTTCTGACCAAACTGAAGGAGACAGCTGAGGCTGCGCTCAAGAAGCCAGTGGCAGACTGCGTCATTTCTGTAAGCGATTTTACTATCTGCTAGGCTTGTACGATATAACGACTTGATCATTTCTACATGATGTCCAGATGTGTTTCACGCTTACCCTGACTTTATTATATTATATAATGTTAGCAAACCTGCCAGCCTTTACACAGATTGTGTAGGAGCTCCGCAGTTTAACATCGGCTTATGCTAGTATGAGTTATCACTCGGCCCTGCCCACTTCCCTCCATCTCACATGCTCTTGACTGAACTCGTAGTGCGCTCTCGCTTTCTGTCTCAGTAAACGAAGAATGATTTGAATTAATTAACGTGAAATAAAACCTACCAGTGAACTAAGCGAACATCACACACGTGTGTGTATATAGTTAAGATGAGGTACTGTATTTATTTATTTATTATTCACATATTATCGACAGTGTACTAGCAATGAAGTGTTAAATCTAACGCTTTATATGTAATGCTAATGATAGTGATGATTCAAAAATTTGTGCCCCGCCCTTCTCTCCTGCGCGTTCAGACCCGCTCAAACGCATTCACACACTTTGAGCAGCAGATCAACAGTGAAAATGAGTCATGCGGACTTTATATATCACGTAATAAAAGAATATATAAAAAATTTACCATCCAGCTGAGTTTTCATTGTTGCCTCTGACAGCTGGTAAAATTATTACTCCTCCCCTACTCTTCTTAACCCTGAAATGGTGGAAGTGATCACTTTCCTGTCCCCAGAATATTATAAACATGACACCCCCCCCCTTTTCAGGTTCCCAGCTTCTTCACTGATGCAGAGAGAAGGTCGGTTATGGATGCTGCGCAGATTGCTGGCCTTAACTGCTTGCGACTCATGAACGAGACCACTGCAGGTAATGGTCCTGAAACGTACTGTGACTGAATCTTTGCTGTAACTTAACGCCACGGTTTTAAATTTGTATGACAAAATTGAGCTACTCTATAGCAGCTTGCACACGGAGTCCACTGCTGTGTCGGTGTATTATATTTAATTTTTTTAATTTTCTTTAATTAACTTAAAAAATCATTAATTAAAAAAAATCATATGATGTACAGTGCGATATAGCTGCTGAGTCTTCTTGTGTTTCTCAGGTTTATAATAAAAACCAACACACACATACTACAGAAATAAGCACGTTAACGAAGAACCATGTGTGGTGATGAATTGTGGAAACTATCCTAATGTCGATGCAGTTCACCATACTCTGTTTTTGCTGCTCCAAACTCGGGTGGTGGATTTACATTTTTTTTTCCTCAGACATTCTAACATTGGAAAAGGTGCCAGTTTGTCTTCCTTCGTTAACGGATCAGCAAACATAAAATGAATCATATGCTGCATTCTTGCTAAAACGAATAAAACGTGCTGGTCTCGGTGAGCGACGGCCATTACAGCGTGTAAACTGAGAGAGTGGTCTAGAGCTGATGTATTTATTTATGGTGCTTAATTATCTCTATTCCAGTTGCCCTGGCATATGGCATTTACAAGCAGGATCTGCCTGCCCCTGAGGAGAAACCCAGGACTGTCGTGTTTGTGGATGTTGGTCATGCTGGCTATCAGGTTTCTGTTTGTGCCTTTAACAAGGGGAAGTTAAAGGTAAGGAGACGTCAGACATTTACATATCGATCTCCTTTTTACCTTTTATTCGTTTAGTTTTACTGTGAGTCACATTCAGACAAGTCACCAGAGTGTACGTGATATTTTCTGACACGCTGCACTAGTGTAGGTGTTTAGCAATGAAAATGGACAAATCTCTCTGTCTGTCCGTCCGCCTACACTCGTTCCTCAGCAGCGCTGTGTAACTCTGACTGAGCAGGACAAGAGAAGTAAAGAAAATGAATATGCCAAAACGTTTATCGAATATGTATGTACAGGTGTGATGGTAAATTAATTAAAAAGGACAAAGTTAATCGCCAAAGCTTGAGTTCACAGAAAGTTCGTAATGTCCGTTTTGTGGTCGTCGGCCCAAAAAATGTCGTTCCTATGCTTTATTTTTTTAGCGTTATGTTGTGGTCATTGTGTATTTGTTTTTATGTATGTGTAAAGATTTTAAAAGGGTTTGCCTTGATTTTCCTCCAGGTCTTGGCCTCTGCGTTCGACAGCGAGCTGGGCGGTAAAGGCTTTGATGAGATACTTGTTCAGCATTTCTGCAACGAGTTTGCCAAGAAGTACAAACTAGACGTTCGTTCGAAGCCTCGTGCTCTGGTGCGCCTCTACCAGGAGTGTGAGAAGCTGAAAAAGCTCATGAGCGCCAACTCCTCCGACTTGCCGCTCAACATCGAATGCTTCATGAATGACATCGACGTTAGTAGCAAACTCAACAGGTCAGTCTCCCAGCAACCCTTAATTTAGCAAGCTATGTGGGCTATATCAGGCTCTGACCCGATCCACAGGAGAGCTAGGTTACGTTTGTATTCACCCTCGCATGTGCAGCATGTTGTAAGCAGCCGCTTTGGTGCGAAAGCTGCGGCTAAAAATAACCCGATGATGCTGTTGTTCCAGAGGCGAGTTTGAGGAGATGTGTGCAGCGCTGCTGGCTAAAGTGGAGGGACCCCTGCGCAGCGTGCTTGAACAAACCAGTGAGTAAAACCTGACTTCCTCTGCTCTCATAGTGTATTTTAAATCCTGAACCTAACACCTGATTTTTGTTCTTTGCTCTTCTCTAGAGCTAAAGAAAGAAGACATTTATGCAGTGGAGATTATAGGCGGTGCCTCTCGGATCCCCGCCATCAAAGAGCGAGTCAGCAAATTCTTCGGGAAGGAGCTGAACACGACGCTAAATGCAGATGAGGCAGTGGCCAGAGGCTGTGCACTGCAGGTCTGTGACTCAAATCATCAATCCCCTGTTAAATATTCAGTCATAATTCATTACTCATTGTTCCCTGTGTGGTACAGTACCTCCTCCTTCATACAGAATGACCGTCAATACTTACACTGAACTTGATCAGATGCTTCATGATTATTTCTGAAAAATGGACGAACAACTGGTGTGTACAAAACCATTTTTAAACTTAAAGACTGAAGTATTTATCAGGCTAGTAAGGTAATGCATTTTAAAGAATATATAGCACATAAAGCATACACGTAGATCGACAACAAAGCCACTATTGTGCAGTTCTAACGGAAACCTTTTCCCTTTTTGGCAAGAAACTACACAGCTGCTTAAATTAATGAAACATGTATACAGGTATTCCTCATAAAAATCTAGGCTTATATGAAGTATCCAGACTGTTCACTCCGGGCTCAGTGCGTTCCACTAACAGATTCCACATGTGATACGTTTCTGCTAATCCACGTATGTACACGCGATGTGATGTACACATCACATATAAAATAAGACCACGAAGAAGGAGCAACTGAAATTGTTGATTAATCTCTACAAGATACAACTATGAAAGTAACTATGAAACAATAAGTAAGAAAACATTATCCTGTTTAAAACACGTATATGTCCTTAGACTCTGCTTTACTGAGTAGGCTATGACCGACCCAAGAAGACGGTGATGAATTGTGATCAAACCCAGTAATTTAATAAGTGGATTTAGGAGCAACTTGAGCGGAGAAACAAACATCTCTACAAGTTATCTTGTGCTAACCAACTGAACTCACGTAAGTTTTTAGTTAGTAGTTACAGGGCTACAGGCTAGAAATAGATAGATATATTAAAGAATTCCTACTTTCCAGTCATTAAACACAATAAATATGCCCCTCTTGAAGAAGTACACAGCGATACAGACAGTTTGTGACGTTTGTTTTCAGTGTTTCACGTCTGGAATAGATCAGAGGTCATAGTTTTTGATTTGCAAAATTTAATTGATTTTGTGGAGGTCAAAACTTTGCGTATAGAAAATCCCACGTGTGTGCATGTTTAAACTGAACACATCACCTTTTTCACGTTTTGCTATTTTTATATTATCTTGAAGTGTAAGAATAATTCTGTTACTATCATTATAAATTTGTAAGGAGTAACTTGAATTGGATGACTGTGTTTGTAATTGAAGGAATTTCTTTATGCATGACTGAATTCAGAGTGAATCTAATCGTTGCTGTTCCTGTTCTTCTTCTTGTGGTTTAACCAACACCCCCTGGGATGATGATGTGTGGCCGGTTCTGGTTTAGTATTAGCAACCTCCAGTGTTTTCTTGGTGATGAAGTAAGCACATTCTAACGTTTCTCTTTCTCCCGCTCAGTGTGCAATCCTGTCTCCTGCCTTCAAAGTGCGAGAGTTTTCCATCACAGACGTGGTTCCATATCCCATCTCTCTGAAATGGAATTCAGCAGCCGAGGAAGGCTTAAGGTTGTTAAACTTGTCGTTTATACGTTATTCGTTTTTATCGATAGGCCTAGTCCTTAGAAAATAACGTAGTGTAAATTAAATGCATGGACTGATTTTACTCTCTTCTTTTTCCCTGCAGTGATTGTGAGGTATTCCCTAAAAACCATCCGTCACCTTTCTCTAAAGTGTTAACCTTCTACCGCAAGGAGCCTTTCTCCCTGGAGGCCTACTACAACAATCCGAAGGAGCTGCCGTATCCCGATCCTACCATTGGTACGATCGTCCTCGAACGTCTTTCTTTATTCTGTCTGAATTCACACGAATAACAGTTTGCGCTAAATCCCAGATCAGATTCTCTCCTTATAAAACTTTTACATGCAGATAGGTTACAGTTATAAAAGTTCAGACTGTTCTATTCAAACCATCCTGAGAACAACAACCGGCTGCTGATGGTTATTTTAATTGTTGCAATCGCGTCATCTATCTAGTTGCAGCATCAACTAACACTACTACAGAGCTCTTAACTAGTGTTAATTAAATAAAAGGTCTTTAATACAACATTGCTCTTTAAATTTTAGTCCAAATGAAGTGACATAATACCACAGTGCTCTTCATAACGCAGTCCAACTAATAGTTTAAAAAACCCCACTAAATCCTTTCCCTGTCTTCAGGTCAATTCACTGTCCAGAAGGTGTTGCCCCAGGCATCAGGCGAGTGTTCTAAAGTGAAGGTGAAGGTGCGTGTGAACGTGCATGGCATGTTCAGCGTGTCCAGTGCCTCCCTGGTGGAAGTGCTGAAGGCTGGAGAGGGAGAAGAGCCCATGGAGACGGAGACTGCTGCAAAAGAGGAAGAGGTAATGCCCTCCCATTTGACTTAAGATTTATAATATTTTTTTTATCGAAGCCTGGACGACTCACCACAGAAATATGCGCTCTGCTAAACAAGAAGAAGAACTGTGGCATGTCTAAACACAGCTTAGCAAATAAAGCATGGCTGTCCTGTCTGCTGCTGCCATGCCAGTGTGGAGCATGTTCTGTTCTGATAAATTATTGTACTTCATTTCTGTAGAAGTTGCATAACTTGATTATTCATGTAACTTATCGTTCTTTTTCTTTCTTTTTTGGGGGGGGTTTGTAAAGAACAAGATGCAGGTGGACCAAGAGGAGCAGAAAAACCAGAGTGATGGGCCGAAAGAGAACGTAGATAAGAAATCTGACACTGAGGACATGGAGGTAACTAAAAGAGTCTAACATACAACGATGGACTCCAACACTGTCATAAATCTCCTTCTGCTTACTGTGCGGCGTTCCCCAACGTACCGAACGCTACATGGACTTTTATTTGGACAGGTGCTGTTAGTTTTACTTCCTGGTTCTATCTCCGCCCACCTGCCTCAGAGCATGTGACAGAATAACCAATGACGGGCAGAGACAGGACCAGGAACCAAAACCAACAGCACCTGTCCAAATAAAAGTCCGTGTAGCGCTCACTACTCTGGGAACTGCTTTGTGCTGAGGGGGATTTGTGACCTTATAGTCCGAGTAAACGAACAGTGTCCACCTTGTTTACTTCTGTATGTTCAGTAGCATCTCTCGAAAATATTTCGACAAATTTAAAAAAATAAAAAAATAAAAAAAAAAATAAAAAAGAGAGAAATCTGTCTTTGAATATAATTTCAGTAATTACTTAGTTCGAATAGCTCAGTGAGAAGAAAAACTGTTTAAATGAGCATCAGCCATTTTCTCTGGCTTTTTAAAGCCTTAATGAGTAGCTTCAGTAGCGCACTTACGTGTCTATCGTGAGTTCATTTGGTTTGTAGAGAAAAAGACTTTGTTGTGATATTGAAATGTAGTTTTTGTTTTACACTTTAACATGTATCTCCACCCCCCCCTTTTTTTTTTTTTTTTTTTTTTTTTTTTTTTTTTTTTTTAGACTGAGGAAAACAAGCAGGAAAAGAAGAACAACCAGCCTCCACAAGCCAAGAAACTCAAAGTGAAGACAAAGACTGTAGACCTGCTGATTGAGAATAGCCTGCACTGGCAGCTCACTAACGAGCTGCTCAATCTGTTTGTGGAGAATGAGGTAATGCAGGTTAATCCACAAACACCTCGGGTGGTGGCGGGTGATAAGTGCTCTCTTTACATTTGTTGTTGTTTGTGTCATTAGGGGAAGATGATCATGCAGGACAAACTGGAGAAGGAGAGGAACGACGCTAAGAACGGTGTTGAGGAGTACGTGTATGAGATGAGGGACAAACTGCATGGAGTGCTGGAGAAGTTTGTCAGTGAGGAAGTAAGTCCTATTATTTATAATTAGTTAATAATGCTGTGGTATAGCTTATAACGTCTTACCTGTGGTAGTAAACCGTGCTGATGTATTCGTTCAGGATCGAGATGCTTTCAGTCTAAAACTTGAAGACACAGAAAACTGGCTGTATGAAGAAGGAGAAGACCAACAAAAGCAGGTGTACATTGATAAACTGGCAGAACTGAAGGTAAACACAATTGTTTTCACTGGATTCAGTTACAAACTGTTATTTAGATACCAGAAATAAACAAATCTGGGTGCCCCCCACCCCACACACACACACACGTAGAAACTCGGACAGCCCATCCAGGAGCGAGCGATGGAGGCGGAAGAGAGACCAAAAGCCTTTGAGGAGCTCGGGAAGCAAATCCAGAAGTACATGAAGATTTTAGAAGCATACAAAGCAAAGGTATGTACTTGTTTAGCAAGGCATTCCTCAGTTTCTAGTGCAGAACACTTTCTACGACAGCCATGTGTGTAATTATAGACCGAGTAATTTCTCACCAAAAGCATTTCAGTTTAATTAGTGTTTAAATCAGCCAATATAGACATCTGCAGCAGGTGTAAAAAAACAAACAAAACAAAACTGGAAATGGAGTTCATGTGGGAAAGTCTGCATACCTCTGATATGCAGGATCTTCAGAGAAAGTGTTTTCTAAGACATTACAAAGTGTTATTTGTGCATTTTCATTTTCAGGATGAGCAGTATGATCACCTGAATGAGTTGGAGGTGATGAAGGTGGAAAAGCAGGTGAACGAGGCCATGAACTGGATGAACAGCAAAATGAATGAACAGAGCAAGCGGAGTCTGACGCTAGAGCCTGTTATTAAAACCAGTGAGATTCAAGCCAAAACCAAGGTACTGATAATGTTTACTCTGTTTTTATATTAAAAAAAAAAAAAGTTTTTATACTGTAAAAGTTCACCTGAAATCAAAATCAGTGGTCCCTTAATGTTCCAGACACTGTATCTGAAACGGAAATATAAAGAAAACAGTTTTGGAGAGTTTAATTTTATTTAATTCTCAATTTAATTTTACAGTTCAAAATTTCGAGATGCTGTCTAGACCCTTATTTGCCCCGCCCACAGAAGGCGTGTCTTGCGCTATAGTAGTAGCTCGTTAGCAGTAAACATGGTTTGTTGTGTTTTTTGTCTGAGCGTCTTCCTGCACACTCTTCCCTTTTCCATCCATTGTTTGGTTTGAGGAAAAAATGGTGGGAGTTTGTGAAGAGGGAGGAGTTTTCAGTCTTTATACAGCGTCAGGGATTCTCCTTCAGTAGGAATCAGTAAAAGGCCCTCGCTAATCTCTTTACTGTTCTCTCTATTTAGCCAACATTATAGTCAAGTTTAAGATTGGCTGGGGGTGTGGCTTATCTTGTATATTATTACGGCTGTTGTGTAAATCAGACGAACACTTCAACGTCACGTCACTCTGACTTCCTGTTTCAGAAGGAAATGCATCAAGGGAAGCCATTTCATGGAGACTTGAATGTACTTGTGCTATGTTTTTCTAAATATTGAATGTTCTCTTCAGGAGCTGTCCTCCACCTGCAACCCCATCATCTCAAAACCCAAACCCAAAGTTGAACCACCGAAGGAGGAAAAGACGCCCGAACAGAACGGCCCAGTTAACGGACAGGAGGGCTCAGAGGCCCGGCCCAGCAGCCCTAACAAAGACCAACCGGCTCCAGAATCTACAGAGGCCAAGCTGCCGGAAATGGACATCAACTAACTCTTCATCCACTCCAGCGTTCTCTCGGCTCGCTTCCAGATCATGACTGAGACAAGCTAGCTTCCGTTAGTTTTGCTTTCAGAAGGCAGCGTGAATCCTTCCTGAACTCGTCGTGTATGGTTTCCTTTTCTTTCTTTTTTTTGTTTTGCTGTATAAAATAAGGTTTCACATTTGTTGGTCTTTTTCACATTAAAGAAAGCTGAGATTGAAGATGGGGATTTGGGTTCTGTGTCACTTTAACATGTTCACGCTTATTATTAGAGAGTTCGAGTTACACAGGTGGTGCGGAAGATGTCACACTGAGAAACTGCACACGTTTAACTTGATGGGATTTTTATGAGAATTATCTTTTGCTTTTAGTTTTGCATTGTTTGTTTAAAATTTGTCATGTCACTTGACTTCTTTCATGTCTACGAATCACAATTGAAGTATGGAAGCACTGAAAAGGAATTAAAAAAAAATAAATAAAAAAGATCAGTGATGTAGAAAGGTCTGCTGTATGTTGAAGCAGATCTGTTCCTGTTCGCCGTATTTCACTGTTTCACTGATGCATCACTTCATGGCTGAGTGTCTGTGTGTATGGTTGCTTTCTTGGGTTCCCAGGAGGTTTTTTTATGGAGTGTTTAACGCCCTGCTGCCAGTACGAATAGTCGAGACCAACTTTTCCAGTCAACAAGAATCAAACAAATCATTCATTTTTGGTACGCTGATACAGAAGCTGTTTGAAATGTGATTCATTTTGGAGGTAAAATCTTCTGCAAACCCTGTACAAGGTGCTACGATCTCATCATCCCTTCATGTTCTTTCAGAGGAAAAGCAAAAAGGTTGTATATAATGATTTGGTTTGCAGAATATTTATGCTTTCTGTTTTGCTGAGATGTAATAAAGGACTTGTAAGGATTACTTTTTTCCCTGATTCAGTAATTCTGAAGTAATGGGTCGAGTGAGGCAGCTGATGTTTGGGGTAAAGTGTAATGCTGGTGAGAATGCAAATGAAAGTGACATGACAAAAATTCTATATTGTTGTGCATCTAGGAAACTATGGAGAAGAGTTCATAACAAAGAAATGCAGTCGTTACACTAAGGGGAAAAAAAACAATGTAATGCAGCGTGCACACAACAGTAAATGTTATCGGATATAAATAATAAATTCCTCTTATCAGCAAAAGTAATTATTACTTTATTTATTTATTTATTATTTATGTGTTTATTTTCAATGCAATACTCAACAACACATGATGCGTTAAAACAAAACTGTAAACATGGATGACCGAGATTAAATCTACATGATGTCCAGAAAGTCAGGAAGTGAAAGGAACATGTTGAAACAAAATCTGTTAAAACACGATGCAGCAGCTGAGGAAATGTGTAGCGCGTAGTGGTGACTGTGTAGAGCAGATGTTAATAAATATGTAATAAATACAAAATGAAGTATATTTAGCTTTACTCTCGCTGGTTCCCGACCTTTCGTAAAGCAGTGTAAATGTTAACAGTTTTTAGACTTTACTTATTCACTGTCCTAAAAGTGCTTATTAGTGAAGTAAAGATTAATAAATAACAACAACAAAAAAGATTACATCTGGGGATCCTTGTGAAAATGTTTCATTTATGTATAAAACATAAAAAATAAAATCATTATTATTCCATTATTATTATACTTGGTATCAGAAACTTGATAAATGAGAAATGGCACATTACATCACATAACTGTGAATTAAAAATCAGTGTTTAATTTCTTTTGGAAAAATTACATTTAAACCAAAAGAGAGACAAAAAAACTGATTAGACGTTATATTAGGAACAAGATCAATTACCACAGAAAATGATCTTTTAGTAGTATTTCAATTATTTAAAAACTTATTAAAAACATACACACTGTATGGCCAAAAGTTTGTGGACACCTGGCCATAACACCTATATGTTCTTGCTGAATATCTCCAGATTCCTTATTCCCTCTAATATATAAATAAAATATTTGTCATTAAGCCAATTTTGAAAAATAGATTTATTTTAGAGAATACAAAATTGTAAATAATGTTCCGTATCAAGTAAGGGCGAGACAAAAATTTTAATTTTTTAATTAATCCTAATTAATTGTAACGTGTGACGTTCTTGGCTCGTGCGCAGAAGTAAACAATCCTTCCAAAAATTATTTACAATTATAAATGTTTTATTTTACACAAGAATTCATGAAAGATAATTAATTCTACAATAAGTAATCTAAAGTTAAGTTCGCAGTGACTCAGCACTAATACGGTCTAGGGGAAAAAAAAACCTCTGCTTAGCCTATCGATACTTCCGGTATTAAGATTCCTCTCACTGACTCAGCTGCGTCAGTCAACAGCAGCAGGAGGTGTGATTGGACAAACGAGCCAATCCGCGCGCTGCAGGGGCGGGACCAACCCTTGTCAGAATGTGGGCGATAATGCATGATAACATGAAGTAGTTCTTCTGCTTCTGGTTTTATTTATTTATCGTTCTGCTCTGTAGGTAAGTTAGTCATTCATTTACCTAGTTAATATTGTTTATTTGTTAACTTATGCCGGAACGGAAGTGTTGTTTTTAAACAGTTGGTCTGGGTGCTATGTGACAGCTAGTTATGATTGCTAGCAACAGCTAAGCTCCTCTAACATCAGCTCAGGTTTAGCTAGCTATTAGCTTTGATAACTAGTTAACTAGGGTTAGGGTTAGAGGGGTTAGAGATTAGAGATAGTCTAGAGATTGCTTTGAAAATTCAGTAGTTTCAATTTGATGCCAGTTAAATAGATGAAGGCAGATAAGTTGTAATGTGAGACGCTTCCAGTTTGAGATCTCACCTGTGTTTGTAGTGTGAAGTGTGAGGTGATTACTGTACATTTCTGTTCACTTGTTAATATCCAGCACAATCTCCTGCATGTTTACATTCCGGGGAATTTCACAGATGTCCTTCAGATCAAAAGTAAACAACGCAGACATCCGGCAGGTCAAACGGTTATGATTGGGATAGTGCGCATGCGCACTGCACTTTTACACGCCCATCATTTCATCATGCTTCTGCATATTTATATTTTATGATCATAAGATCTTATCAGAACAACTATAGTAGTGTTTGTTGTTGTTTTTTTTGATAAAGTCACAAAATCCTTTTTAGTAAGTAAGTAAGTAAAAGTTTATTGCCATGTGCCTAATGGGCTTCATTCAACAATGAAACACAGAAAGAAATAAAAAGAAAAGTGTAAGCAATTCAGAACAATACAAACTCTAACACTGTACACCAATAACAAGTTTACAGTATACATGAGGTATACTTTATAACACAGGACACAATTCAATACAGCATGCATAGAGTTCACAAAAGTGTTTACAGACAATATACAATATAAGTGATGATACGATACACAACACAACACACTGCTGTGTGTAATTTATGACACCGGCATCGCAAATAAGATTTCTGTTTGACGTGGAAGAACTGTACTGTCTTTTAATTGTTGTACAAAGTAAATCTTATAAATCTGCCCTACAGTAAGAGTTTAATAATAATACAGGACAAATCATTAGAATGGGGACGTGAGAGAGAGAGAGAGAGAGTCTGAAGATGTGGTCTTCCTAAAGTTAGGACTGCTTGTCTGCACCCTCGCCCAAATTCTTCTCCACCATCAAACGTATCATAATATGTTGCATAAACTGAATCGTTTTTATTAATTTTCCAACATGAACAGTGTAAGAACAGTTGGGTTATGGGTAGAAGAGCAGGTTATGATGTGTTCCTGTTTGAGAAAGCAAGTTGTTTAATATTTTCTTTTCATGCTAATATTAGTGGTCGACCTCGGTCGTGGATTTTATCGATACCGATAACTGTTTTACCGATATCGATAACTAAATTGAGCAGTACCTGCCGATAACCGATTAATCAACTGATAGTTTTTGAACGACATCATAACATTCCAAGTAAAATATTGCTGAACTTTATTACAAAAATAAACAGTACTGACTGTACCATGAAAATGTATGGTACTTTTTTAAATGAAATAAATATATAAAAAAATTAAAGTAAGCAAAAGATATACAAACTTAACCAAAAAGTAATGCTCCAAATAAATAAAAATAGAGACGTCCAAAATGAATCAAAAAACACTTGAAATAACACGACAAAATTAGTCAGTGATGGTCTTTATTTTTATGCTCTGATGTGGAAATTAGACAACACTCGCAGACTCGTCCTCTGAAGGTAAAAAAAAAGGTTTATTACAGAAAGATGGTTAATACAGGATAGAATAAAGCAGGATAGAATAATGAGTGCTCTGAAGCTGAACCACTACTACATTTACATTTACATTTACATTTATTCATTTAGCGGACGCTTTTATCCAAAGCGACTTACAAATGAGAAAATACAAG
>JANDJT010000081.1:24514353-24525993 GCA_024331685.1 Stegophilus panzeri | reverse complement strand
GTCAGTACGTGAATCAGTGAGAACTGAATCAGTACGTGAATCAATGAGAACTGAATCAGTACGTGAATCAATGAGAAGTGAGTCAGTACGTGAATCAGTGAGAAGTGAGTCAGTACGTAAATCAATGAGAAGTGAGTCAGTACGTGAATCAGTGAGAACTGAATCAGTACGTGAATCAATGAGAACTGAATCAGTACGTGAATCAATGAGAACTGAATCAGTACGTGAATCAATGAGAAGTGAGTCAGTAAGAAGTGAATCAGTACGTCAAAACATTACATGCATTTATTCTGGTGAAAAATGAAAGCAGAAACAGAAGTTAGACCTGAACCTTATCATTCTAGAGAACATCTCTGAAAGGAAACCAGTTCTAGACTGTGTGAATGTAAATGAAGGAAGCAAAACAGGATGTGTTTCACAAGCTTCAGTACCTAATTTCCTGTTAACCATGGAGACTGAAATAAATGTGGAATAAATGACAGGTATGAACTCCATCATCATGGCTTTGTCTCCTGCAGAGTAAAGCAGCTAATCTGTCAAACCTCAACGATGGGCAGGAAGCAGCTGGATCTCCTTTGTTCACGTATGTGGATGAAAGCATTTTTAAAAAAGAGACGTTCTTGGGTAAGAAATTGGAAAAAGTGAATAATAACACCTAGACTAAAGGGGAAGTTTCCTAATAGTAATAGTTTTATTAATAGTAATAGGGTTTTGTTCAGATATTTAGATCTTGCTGCTGTTTTTCAGCTTTTATTTCACTTCTTGATAATTATGAGAGTGATACTGGTGTACCAGAGGTCGTGACCCCGGAGGAGGAGCTGGAGAATCACAGGTTTTTAGACTCCATAATGAAGACTCCTGTAATGAAGGTAACACCTGAGCTAACGTTACTGACTGAAGCAGAAAACTAGTTCATCATTCAACTGTTAAAGGAAAAGCACAAGTAAAACATTACAGGGATGGAAAGGTATGAAAGGAATGAAAGAATTACAGCTGTAAAACACATCTCGGTTTCCAGTACATCACTGTATGAAGAATTGAAATCAGCAGAAATGCAACCAGGAAAATATTTGTTTAGGGAAACTGCAAAAAACAAAAAATGTACAAATGTATAGTTTTCTTGGATTTTGATGTGCTACTGTATGATTAATGTTTAAAAAGTAAGCTGTTTTAGAAATCTTTAAGCAGAGCCATATGAATTAAATATGCTTTGAAATATAATTCAAATATCCTTCACTCCTCAGATTATCTGCTTTCCTGTCAGTACCGTAGCTCTCTGGTCCATAGTTCATATCTTATTAATAAAATTCAATCAACAATTCACTGATTGTGTTGACAGAAATGTAGTGTAGAAACATCATATTGGTTATAGCCATGTAATAGTCTTACTCAGATCTGGACTACAGCAAACACGACCTTTGTTTTCTAACCTCAAAATCCATGACTTGTTTTGTAATTTTTCCTCAGATTGTCCATAAATATCTTGTAGAGAAGAATCTCTCTCCACTCGACACTTCAGCGTTTAAGGAGCAGCTGCACCGCATCTGGTTCGAGCTGTACACCAGGAGAGGATCCAGCAAGTATGGAGAAATACATTTACATTCACTGTGTAGTTCTGTGGAACTGCAGTCTGAGAACTCCAGTAATAGGATCTACTGTAATTAAAGTGTATTTCTTTCTTCCTATTTATTCCTTTCTCTCCAAGACCAGACTCGTCAGGGTTCGAGCATGTCTTCGTTGGTGAAACTAGAGGTGGACATACTGTTATCGGTTTCCACAACTGGATTCAGTTGTACCTGCAGGAGAAGCTCGGCCACATCGACTACAAAGGCTACAGCATGGAAGCGAATTCCCCAGAAGTACGTTTCTGATATTGTAAGGAGTGTTTGATGGAATAATACATCTAAAAGCACTTCCCTTAATCATATGTTAAAAGCAACTAAAGTAAGTATACGGAATCTGTTTAAAATCTGTTTGATTGGTCAGGAGGTGTTGATTAATTTTCTATAACAGCAGCTCTGACAGTAATATCGACTGTAATTCCAATCACAGATTTATATTAATGCACTCGTTCTAATATCCTTATTGTTTGTAGTAACAGTTCATTCACAGGGACGTGTTGTGTTTAATAAAGAAAACTGTAAAATCACTGATATCATGACGTTTTCTGTTAGGAGACGTTTATTTATGGAAGGAGTCTCCAATGTCAGTGCTTTGTAACTTCAAGTTTTCTGACTCTTCAGGACAGAGGAGTTTACGCTTCCGTGTAGTTTCTCGGTAACACGACAAGCGGCGTTTTTTTCCTTATTAACTTCAAGAGGGAGAAAAAGAGTAGACTGGTGAGAGAACGAATGTTTGTAGCTGCTATAACGTAAGTGAGAAGTGGAACTAGATGATTTCACCGATGTTCCACAACATTAAATATAGATATAAACAGTTAAAATGTGCGATGTGGAGTTCATTAATGAATTTAAGATTGTACTCGTTGGCAAGTTGCTGTGCAATAAGAGGAATAAAACACTTCAGGAAGTGCTGTTATAGGAAAGTAATCAAATTCAGAGTGGTAATGGATCACACCACTGTGTTGTGGATTATGTTTGTGTTTTATTTCTTGCATGAGTTGTGTTGTATTAATTTAATCAGTAAAAAAAATGTGAAGGTTGATGCAGTGGTTCTGTACAGTGATTAACACACGCTAATGTTTCGTATCCAATGTGCTCTACAGCCTGACGAGAACAAGCACCTCTTAGCTCTTCAGTTTAGCTGGAAGAACGGTATCAAGCCCAAAGGGAGCATCTTCATTGGTGTGAGCCCAGAGTTTGAGTTCGCCCTGTACACCCTGTGTTTCATCACCTCTCCTAACGAGCGTGTCAAAGTGTCTTTCAGTCTTTACGATGTGGAGATTGTGTGCCATCACTACAACCAGAAGCACATAGGAACAACTTACCCTGTCCTCATCAGATACCAGGATGTACAGTGAGCAGGAAGGGCCTCAGGGGTTTATAGTTATGGGTTATGACTTCTGCTTTTATATTTTAATCTGAAATGAAAATAAAACAAGAAACACTGCAGAATTATTTATATTCATGCTTTTTATTGTTCTATAAATGTCATCTCATGAGAGAACAAGAAAACCATCAACTTGAAACTCGTCTATGGACGGTGATTAGATTCTGTCAAATGTTTAAAACATCATTTTATAATGTGAATTCAAAACTACAAACTTTTACACTCACACTGAGGTCTTCTGTGCATTCTCTGGAATCTTTATGATCGGTTTGAGGACATCAACATCCCGATGTTACGAGTCCCAAATCACGTCAGGTGTGTCACGGATTGATGTAAGACTACTGCTGTGCAACTAAACAGAATTTTCAGTCTGTAATCAGTCTGTAAGCATAAACCATGATTTGGGTTTTAAATGTTTATTAACATAATACAGGTATTGTTGAAATAATCAATTTTATTAACCTAAAACACCAACAATCCTGTGTGTTACTGTATTACAGCTCAAACATTTAGCCTTTGGGAAATAAATCTAGATCTACCTTACGAGTTCTACTACAGCTGTAATATATTTATGTATTAAACTCCTAGGCCTAGTGAAAGGAAGTTTAATTGTTTCTCATTTTTATATCAATTATCTTGGTTATTCAACTAAAATTATGATTATAGATCAGGTATGAAATCATTTGTTTGGAGAGATTAATTAGTAATTGTGATTTGTTGTAATTAAAAAGATTGGAGAGCATGCACCCACTACAGAACAGATTCACAACCCTGGTCCTGGAGACCCTCCTTAGTGTTCTCATCACTCCTGAAACACCTGATTCAACTAATCAGCTAATTAACAGCCTTTCCTGAATTGAAGTGGGTGTGATAGAGCAGGAAAAACACCTAAACATAAAGCACATGCGGTTCTCCGGGTCAAAGCAAAATGGAGGAAGTTTTGAACACTACGATCCATACTGCTCACAATAACAGACATTGTGCGCATGCGCAGATCAGGCAGCGATTAAGACCTGTAATGCACTAACATGGCCTCTGGGTGGCGCCGGTGTTCATCTGACATCACCGGAAATGAAAACAGGCCAAGGGGCAGACGTGGGCAAGAAGACACAAACTTACATAATTTCCACACAGCACTTTGTTGGTTAAAGTGCTCAGTGTTCAACATTCCTCTGGATCTTCTCGAGATTTCTGAGGATGGTGGAACCAAGCGGGAGATATCAGCAGGTGAGTCAACGTCACTGTCTCTCCGGATAGCTTAGCATTCTAATTCGTCCAAAATACCACACTAATGTACTAACCGGTGTAGTAGAAATGTCCAACATCGTGGAAAAGTCATGTTTTGGTGTAGTATTTAGTATTCTAGCTTGCTGTTTTGGACGTAGGTTTAATAAAAACGTTTCCCCCGGGACAGTGACACGGTGACGGGTGTGTTTCCATGAGACGCTGGTGAGACGTGTTTCCATGAGACGCTCCGTGCCACCTTAAATCTCATTGTTTTTAAATGGTTTGCATGGTGGCCGTTTAAACATTTGACTAAAGACTAACGCTAATGTTTACGGCAAAAAAAACACACTTCAGCCCAGATTTTTACCTTTAAATAAATAAATAAACAAACACACTCCATATATATGACGTTAACCTGCTACATGTTCACTGTTTATATTGTGTGTTTGTAGTACACCGCTAATTATCCGAGACTGGAGTTGGCTTTTTTTTTTAATTCGGATTTTCCGTTCCACCTTAAAAGCTCCAGCAGTTCAGTTCTCCCGCCTGTAGATGGCGCTGTTTATCGCATTATAATCAGTTACACATACAAACCCACAAACCCGGGGTTTTAAACACAGCCTGTGGGACAGGACGGGACTGGTTCGGTAAAGGTTCTGATCCGGCCCAATACAAGTTCTGAAAAATCATTTTGTGGACCGGAACTCAATTGTATGATTTGGGAGGGGGAGTGCTCTGTTATTCCACTAGGGGGCGGAAAAGAGCCACAAACATCATTTTATTAGTAAGCTGAAATCATAAGTTTTACTTTATTATTATTATTATTATTATTATTATTATTATTATTATTAAAAAATAGCTTTAGCAGATTATATTTAACTGCAGCATCCATCACTCAATACATTGTGGAATCAGGGAATAGTGTAATACAATACAAACAACTGGGAAAAACAAAACAAATAAATAATCACATTAAAAAACAAACAGCAAAATGGTGCCTTATTTTCTAGAGTGGATTAAAATTTGCCATATTGTTTAATAACTTTCCAAATAAGAAAACAACTTCATTTTTAAGAACTTGCACTTACAAATAATGTATTTTGCTATATTGAAAAATAAAAGAACTAACAATGTTTTTCTTTTTAGCTTTTACTGTAAATAATATTGAAAACTATAATGATTCGTCACACATTCAGTATTGTGGGTTATTTTATGTCGATTCATGACATTTTTGGGAAACTCCCTCTGACTGCTGTATTACATTTTCTATCTGATTGACTAGGCTTACAACTGAAGTGTGTGTGTGTGTGTGTGTGTGTCATGGAACAGCAGGAAGTCACATGATTGTGACATGAGGCTGAAAGACTGTCGCAGTAGGCTGGCTTTTTTCCATGGCCTTTATATTACACTTAATAATAATATTATTCCGTTGGCTTTAAGTCTGTTTTTTTTCTCTCGTGACTCTTTTACGGTGTCAGTGTCGGTGTTTATAGTCATAAAATTCAGTACAGACTCCACAGTTGATTGAGTGCAATCTAGTTTAGAGAGCATTGTGTAAATGAAGTCTACAGGAAAAGAACAAGTTATTTACAAATAATAATTATATCTGAAATATAACAGATATAACAGAAATATCAAGAAAAAAACAGCCAAGATGCAAAAGAGGAAAAGCAATTAACAATTATAATTGATTAATACTGAATAAGGAAATTGACTTTAAACTGTTTTGTAAACATGGGTACCAGCGCAGACTGATTGAAACCCTGGCATCGCAGCAGATTGAACCAAAATCATTTCCTATCACCTGGAAGCCTGAAGTTTACACCTCTCTACATATTTTATTATTTATTACTTATAACAAAGAAACCTTAAACACTAAATGTGTTACTATAAATGTAATTTATATATTTCTTCATCCTCTGGGTGTTCAAACTTTTGTACTCGATCGCTCATATTCTGTTAATTTGTTTGTAGTGAACAAACTTCACACAATAAATTAAAATCAAGATATAAAAATCCAAAAACACGTCCAAAAGATGAGATTTTAGGAAGCCCGGATGATCCGAGGACCAACGCGAGTCTGTTTCTGTCTCGTCAGTTACCCAATGAGGAGGAAGCAGAGGAGGGGCCTCAGGTGAGCTCTGATGCTCCGCCCCCTTACAGCAGCATCGCAGCAGACAATGCAGGTACGGGATCATTTACATGGAATTCTTTTAATGATACAGATTTTAGTTTAAAAAGTTTCTAAATTTTTAAAAAGTTTTTAGTTTCTAAATTTAAGACGTACAGTGAAGTCTAAAAGTCTGACAGGGATTTTCAACTGGAAATATTTTTGTTTTACATTAGTTTCTAATTTAATACAAACATTTTCATTACAGATTTAATTATCAACAACAACAACTTGAGTGAAAAGTAGAATCATAGACTTCATAAACTTTATGTAAAAGTTTGAATTTCATAGTATTCGGCTCGTCCTGCTTTTGCTGTGTTGAATATTATTGAACATTTCCTTTCGTTGTTTTAAATTTTTCAAAATCCCGAACCTTTTTATTTCCAGTTTTAAATGAAAAACAATCCGCAGTTTCAGAGATCTGGACCTCGCTGTACATGAGCTGTAACCCGTATCTATTTAATAAAGGAAACTTATTCAAAATATTTTACTTTGTTCATTTAACCAGTCATAAATATGCTTAGTAATTATAGGCTGTTCTTTCAAAGTCTCTTTTTTTCTTCTTCTTCTTTTTCTTTTCCTTTTTTTTAAGCGTATTTTGATTACAAAGAAGACTCTGCATTCCCCAACCCTCCATCTTATAACGTAGCCACGTCACTGCCGTCGTATGATGAGGCTGAGAGAAGCAAGGCGGAAACTTTTGTTCCTCTGGTGGCAGGACGAGTGAGTATCACACATCTCTGCTCCAAACCCCACCCCCCGTCACACCCCCTTCACTCCCCCTCACCCCCTACATTTGGGTGATATGACGCCGTAACGTCATCACAATCATGATAAACGATCTCTCAGTACTAGGTGGCGGTGGCGTAACGTTTCCGTGCGTCCGTGTGAGATTCTCGTTGCTGCGACACCTGACGAGTGAGCGGTCGAGTGTTTGTAGGATTCGTTTCCCATCAGCGTCAAATGTCTGACAGTTTTCCTTCAACAGCTTTACTTGATTGCTGAATAAATCTTTGAGTTGTTGGTATGCATGCGTACTTCTTAAATTTGTATTAATACATTGGTTTTTTTTTTTATATGAAGCACCTTGAGAAGTTAATTTTAAAGGTGGTATATATTAGATTATTATTATTATTATTATTATTATTATTATAGCTTTCTTCCTGTTTGAAGCATGTTTTAAGGAACTTGATAGCGTTGAGTTCTACTTCTTTAATTAAAAAAAACCCATTAGAAACTGATTGGAGGCAGCAGAGTTGATATAAACTTAGTTGTTCTCCCTTTTCAGTGTTCATTTTATTTTTGTAGATAAAAATATCAAACTCAGTTATTCAGTTATTTAATATTCCAATACGACTCTGGCGTTTGGCGTTTCTTAGCAGCTTAACTGAAATATTGTGATGCGGATCATAGATGCATCATAGAAATATCATCGATAGATAATGCGTGATATTTTTGGCCGTATAGTCCACCCCTGACCCCGACATGTTGCTTAGCCTGTTTCAGCAAACACTGTTTTTTTTGTTTGTTTGTTTTTCTTCCCATTATTATCTTCTTCTTATTATTTTTTTTCCTTCTTCCCTCATTTGCTCACAGTTCTTGTTGTTTCTTTGCCACACATTGCTCTCGCGCAGCACAGGGAACGTCTGGACACGTTTGATGATGTAACTCGAGCACTGGAGGTACAGTAACAGTGTTGGTGTGTTGAGCTGTACCCGTGGTGCCCATCTTGGAGGGCTTTTATAGTCCAAAATGTCTCTCTTACACCTTCTACACCAGCACTGGAACCCACTGTAATGGCATGTTGCTATGTTAAACCTTCTCTAAATAAAGCAGGTTAATGTTCAGGTTTCTATCTTCTACAGGTACACCTGCTCATTCATGCAGTTATACAATCAGCCAATCATGTGGCAGAGTCTCGGTGATCTCCGTGACTTTGACAGTGACACGGTTGTTGGTTTGAGTATTTCAGAATCTGCTGATCTCCTGTGATTTTCAGGGTCTGAGCATCAGTTCTGTTGGATCTTTATCCAGTCTCCATTTGTCCAGTCTGATGAGTCTGTCTCCACTGTACACTCAGATTCCGGTTCCTGTCTGATGGGAGAGGGACCCGATGTGGTCTTCTGCTGTTGTAGTCCCTCCATGTCAAGGTTTGATGTGAAATGAGATGAAGATAAGATGCTTTTCTTCTCACCGCGGTTGTACAGAGTGATTATTTGAGTTGGCGCTAGTCGTTATCCTCTGATCCTCTCTCAACACGGCGTTTCCATCTGCAGAACTGACGCTCACTGAGTGTTTGTTTTTTGTTTTTTGCACCATTCTGTGTAAACTCTAGAGACGCGTGTGTGTGTGTGTGAAAATCTCAGGAGATCAGCATCCATGCCACAGTCCGATCACTTAGACTTTATTCCCTTTTGGAAGTAAATCCGGTGCACATCCTCTTAGATTTAAGTGACATATAAACGACGCGGTTCTTCTTACAAAGTCTTTCTTTTGATATTTGGAGTTTTTTTTTCCTTCTCCCTTCTGAACAGCCTTTTTATTAAACACAACTAGAGTGTTTGTGTTGTTCTGTGTGGAGTAAACAGGCCCAAGCCGTCAGGAGAGAACTGACACCTGCGTTACTGCCATGTTGACTTTCTGTTTTTGTGTGGAAAAAGATGGACACACACTTTTTTTAAATTTGTCTAAATTTTTGAAAAAATTTTATACCACCATCTCTAATTTCTAATGCTTTTTGCAGGATGAGGACTTAGTGGCCAGAGATGATTTTGAGGATGCAGACCAGCTGCGAATCGGCAATGACGGCATTTTCATGCTGACTTTCTTTAGTAAGTGTTCTGTGAACGTCGTTGCTCTTTACCCACACGGCTTAAAGACTGGCGTCACGTCCGGGGTGAATTGTGCCGCCTCACGCCCAGCGTTCCTGGTATTAGACTCTGGATCCGGCGTGACTCTGACCAGGACCTAACCCCAACCCTAGAGCTGTTACTGAAGAGGAATGAATGACAAATGAACATTTCAGACATCCACAACATGATTTTCTGTTTATTAAAGAGACAGATCATCATTGGCAAGTTATTGTGATATAAAAGGAATAAAGCTTATTTATTATGCCGCTTGAGACAGATCTAGAATTGGGCTGGCTGGTGAGTTAATGATTAATAACACTGTTGTACTCAACAAAATGGCGTTAGCAATGAAGAATACCTAGCTAGAAAGGAGAACACTGACTCGAATACCATTCACATCATGCGAAGTTTCATTTGACAGCGACGTGAACTGGATCGCTGTCTTAAAACAAAACACAAATGAAATAAGCGAGAGTGCAGCTGGGGAAGAAAAATACCTAATGGCATTTGAGATGATGCCAAAGTGATTCATCTCCGTGTAATTAACATAAACCTGATCTCCACTCACTTGTACTTTGTTGTACTCGGTACCTGCTGTGAAAACGTATAGCCTCAAGGCTGGGGCTCTTATTGTCTGAGATGTTCAGCTCTTCAGCACGTATGCTATAAACTTGTGATATAAATGTGAAATGTGCTAACATCACTCATGATATTTTAGGAATGTTTTATGAGTTGTAGAGGTGATTTAGGTTTGATTATTTTTTCTTTTCTTTTTTCCCCCCTCTCAGTGGCATTCCTCTTCAACTGGATCGGTTTCTTCCTGTCTTTCTGCCTGACCACCTCGGCGGCGGGTCGTTATGGCGCCATCTCCGGCTTCGGCTTGTCCCTCATTAAGTGGATCCTGATCGTGAGAGTATGTCTTCCTGCAAATATATCATCATCATCATCATCATCATCATATCTTTTCAACATTTACTCTGATTTCTGTCCTTCAAAAACCTGTTTTGTGGTTTGTGTATTTTCAGTTTTCGACGTATTTCCCTGGCTATTTTGATGGTCAGTATTGGCTGTGGTGGGTGTTCCTGGTGCTCGGTGAGTACGCTAATCTTCTGATCTTTTGTTGTTTGAAGTGCGCAATAAATGAATTTCATACATGCTTTCCTTTTGTTTATATGCTGCTATAACAGCAGCTCTGACAGTAGTACCGGCTCTGAGGTTTATTACTAACGCACTCATTCTAATACGTTATCGTTTCCATAGTAACAGTTCATTCGCATTATGGATGTGTATGGCAGACTCTCTCCAAATAAAAGCACTACAGATGTCTGAAAACGTTGTTAGGGTGATGTTTTCAGGATCTGAGGCTGTAACTTAAGAACAAATAAATAAATATAAGTAATCGTTGGCGGGTTGTTGTGGTATCAGACGAGTAAAAGACGATGGGACGTGCTGTAATAGGAAAATAACGGGCTTCAGGGTGCTGTGATCCGGGCGGCGTGAAGCGGACCCGAGTGTGTAGTACAGGTGCCGTAACGAGTTCTCGCGTGTTCCAGGTTTTCTGCTCTTCCTCCGAGGCTTCATCAACTACGCCAAGATCCGCAAAATGGCCAACTCTTTCTCCACTCTCCCAAGAACCAGAGTCCTCTTCATCTATTAAATCTTCATGTTCTTAAGCTTCTGTACGTGTAATCATGTTTAATTGTAAATACTAAAGCGTGTAAGTTCATTATTCATTATGATTCTGATTTCCGTCCTCCTGCAGCAGCTTGTTGGAAACCGATACAGAATTTCTGGCCTCCACGGAGCCGAGGGATCACCTCACGTTTAAAGCAAAAAGAAAATTGAAACACGCTTCGTGCATAATATACTGAAAGAAATTCAGGTGTTGCTTTCAGAATGATGGATGAGGAGTGATCCAATTTTTTTTTTTTTTCCCCTCCTGTTTTGATAAACGCCACTTGATGGATGGCGTGATACACTTTCTATGTTTCTAGATGTAAACTTGTGGATGCTGATGTCTCTGTAACTGCAGAAATCATTAGTGATTTAAGGATAAGCGCTTTTTGCATTCTTGGATTTGTAAATGAATGCCATGTGATAATCCGCTATGTAGTAACGGCATGCAGTGGTACCCATAGGGGGCAGTCTTGTTATTTTTCTTTAGTTTTTTCCCCCCCCCCCTTGTAATGACGTTGGACATAGAAGCAGCCAGCAGCTGTTGGTCACCATTCACAAATATCTTTACCTTTCTGTGAATGGCAGTGTTGGGTGAATTGAATTTAAAGCAGCACTTTTCACTTTCTCTCTCTCTCTCTCTCTCTCTCTCTTTCTCTCTCTCTCTCTCTCTCTCTCTCTCTCTCTCTCTCTCCCTCTCCCTCTCTC
>JANDJT010000081.1:24501250-24514253 GCA_024331685.1 Stegophilus panzeri | reverse complement strand
TCTCTCTCTCTCTTTCTCTCTCTCTCTCTCTCTCTCTCTCTCTCTTTCTCTCTCTCTCTCTCTCTCTCTCTCTCTCTATCTCTATGACATGAAATAAAAATTTCTCTCTCTCTCTCTCTCTCTCTCTTTTTAAAATATTTTTATTAGAGTCGTTACATGTGATGTGGTCAGGCAGTATGCTTTTATTGTCTGTGTATTTATTTTAAACATGGGAAGTCCCATAAAATAAAAGTCGGAGTGTTTTGTACGTCACGCACGCCATGTGGAATTAAACTATAGCCTGAAATAAATATTTATCCCTTTATGTTTTGCCCATGTTGTCATTCATCAAATAATTAAATAAATAAATCTATTCAAAGCACTTTTTTTTTTTTTTTTAATATGATAATATGAACTAATGCACATTAAAGTCTGTGAGTGCAAGTCCATTTTTGTCTGCACTGAAGCGAAGGTCCTGGCTTTGTGATTGGAGGAGCCCCAGCCGTCTCGTTCCGTGCGATTATTCTTTCCTGGGTAATCGAGTCCTCCTTTGATTAGGTGAATACACCCCCATTCAGGACCCAGCCATGCTAGGGGTCTGTTTCATCTCTTGTGGTTTAATTGTGCATGGTTTTTTTTTTTCCCCCTCTTCCCTTTTTTGTTGTGCTGTGACTTGTCTGCTCTTGTTGCTGAGGGTATCATCCATGGAGCAGGAAGTGGCTCTCTTTTGTACTCTTTGTTTTCCCAACCAGTTTTGTGGACAGCCTTGGAATGCAGATGGATGCACACATGTATACGCCTGTAAATAAGACATTGCTTGGTATTAAAGTCTCTGGTTGTTGCAACCACTAGACAAAACGTGTGTTTTCACAGCTGGATTTGTGATGGAGCCATCAGGGCTACTGAAATATACCTGGAGAAGAACTGGGAATTCTGTCCTATATGTCTGTGATGTAGTGTTGATGAGTCGTACTGTGAACGGCAACAAACTGCTATTATTATTATTATTATTATTATTATTATTATTATTATTATTATTATTTTAGTCTAGTGTATTTTATACATCATTTTATTCTCGACACTAAAGTTTGGTGTTGAACTGGAGTGTTCCCAAATCTAGGTGAGTAGATAATATTGGCATTTAAAGTGAGCTAAAAGTTAAGTAGGGCAGAAACAGGCAGGGGGTCCTGGGTTCAGTCCTCGGGTCCAGGTACTGCCTCTGTGGGTTTGATCTCGGTATTCTGGTTTCCTCCTGCTGTCCAAAATAATGCCGGTACATGGACTGACAACTGTGTGTGTGTGTGTGTGAGAGAGAGATGTCCTGCTGTCATCCCATCCAGGGTGTATCCCTTCTTTGCGCTTAGCATTCCCAGGATCGTCTCCGGATTCACCCTGAACAGGAAGAAGAGCTTACTGTAGATGAGTGAATAAAAAAAAGTGAAATGTAAATTGATCTACACTATCATTATTCCATGAAGTCATTATAATAACTCTACAATTTGAAAATCTAACCAAGGCATCAATAAATACTATATTATTGAATTATGGTTTTTTTTAAAGATTAATTTAGATCTAATCTGATCTGATCTAATAAGAGGATGAAAGTAGTATTAGGATCTGAGAGTGACCAGTTAATAAGTTCCTTAAGATTGATTTATTTGTAGTTCTGTATAATTCTGCTTGGTTTGTAGTAATAATACTCCATCCATCCATCTTCTATACCACTTTATCCTTTTCAGGGTCATGGGGAACCTGGAGCCTATCCCAGGGAGCATTGGGCACAAGGCGGGGTACACCCTGGACAGGGTGCCAATCCATTGCAGGGCACACAATCTCACACACACACACACCCCCATTCATACACTACGGACACTTTAGATTTTTAATCAGCCTGCATGCATTCGTTTGGACTGGGGGAGGAAACCGGAGTACCCGGAGGAAACCCCTACAGCACGGGGAGAACACACAAACTCCGCGCACACACACGGTCACGGTGGGAATCAAACCCCCAACCCTGGAGGTGTGAGGCGAACATGCTAACCACTAAGCCACCGTGCGCCCACCTCGAGGTGGTCAATAACCTTTGACTGGAAGTGTACTCTGTAATCATCATAAGGATTATAATTGGGGCTTTAGTTGTGTGTATTAAAACTAGAGAGTGTTTTCAGTTGCTAAGAGATTTTCCTCAACCTTTTTATGTAATGTACAGTAATGCTCGTTACACAGCAGTATTTAACAGCATATTCGTCAACACGTACAGGATGTCTATTCCACTTTGTTCTGTCGATTTATTCGAATTTCTGCTGCTCGAGAGAGATTTTGGCAGAACAAAATCTGAGCTTTGTTTCCTTCCAAGACCTTGTTTATAACATTTCTCTCTTCCTGTCATTCAAGCAAAAGGACTAGTCTGACCTGATTCCTCATGGGGTACGGAGTGGCCATGCATTTCGGAATGGAATCAGGAATATTGTGTGTTTAGTACAACCCTCGAGCAGCCTGAAGCTTAAGCACATCACATGGAGTAGTGTTATTAATGCTTGTGAAGGTGTGATGGCTGACACCCGTTTACAGAGTCTCCTTCACTGTTGAGTGCGTCACAGATTTTCAGCCCGGACTCCTTGAGCTGAGAGATCGGCAGCCGTCACTTCCTTTCCTGTTGTCTTTCTGTGTTAAAGCACTTAACGTTTATTAACAGCGCACACACCCACGGCTCCTTAATCCCAAAGAAACACACTCTCAGCACAAGCCAAAGAATTCTCAAGACTCCTGTGAGTCAATATGAAGAAAATCCTGGCATTTGAATGGGTGTGATAAAGGAAGTGAGGATGGGGAAGGTGAGAAGTGTGTGTGTGTGTGTGTGTGTGTGTGTGTGTGGGGCTGACTCGAGGAAGGGGGGAGTATGGGTGACACTTCCAGTCGTATGACTCATACAGCTTCTCTTTTTCCTTCCCCTGTCCTTGAACGTTTCCGTGTGTCTGTACTCAGGGGGGGGTTTGACGCTGACTCTTTTCTGATAAGGTCAGTTGAACGGTGGGAGGATTCTGGCTGGATGGTTACCGTGGCGAAGGCGGGCCGTATCCAGTGACGAGTGCCTGGTGACTCATCCTCAGAATGCTGTTGCGGCTGCTGATGATGGTGATGTGATAGAGGACACTCAGAAACCAGCGCTTTTGCACTCCTTTCTTTCATCTTTCATTCAACCTTCTGTTTTATTCTGTCCCTCTTTCTGTGTTTTAACGCTCAGTTTAGTCTCGTCGGCATCTTTAGTCCATCTTTTGCACACAGAGCCGTATGGTCTAGATATCAAGGAATGAATCGGATGTGTTGGTGCCACATATGAGAGAGTAGAAGGAAGGAATAATAATAATAATAATAATAATAATAATAATAATAAAAGATTCTCATCTCAGTTCTCATTCATCTTTTCATGAATGGGTGATGAGCATCATGAATGGTGGTTAGTCTGGCTCAGGATTGGTTGCTGAGAACTCACCACACACACACATACACACACACACACACACCAGGCAAGAGCAGAGAGACGTCATGCTACGTTTCCGCAGTGCATCAAGGGAATCGGCCTGCCTCTGACTCATACTAGACAAAGAGAAAGGATGGGGGGGGAGATGGGAAGTGGGGGGGAAAAGAGGACCTGGTCTTCACCCCCCCATTCAGTGATGTAATACAGGTAACTTATTTGTCACGGCTCACCCCCGCTCTCCCACTTCCACCTGATTGGCTGACCAAACCTATGAATGGACTGCACTGTTCCCTATAGAAAACGAAAGAGGAGGGGGGATAGAGCAGAGAGAGGGAGTCTCTCCTTGGTGTGGGTCAGAGATACGTCACTTGCTCATTGAGGAAAAGCAAGAGCAACATCTACTGCTCCCTTGGCAGCTGATCTCACTCTAAGTCACACACGTAGGCAGTGTTTGTTTATCACTCTTGAGTGTGTGTGTGTGTGTGTGTGTGTGTGTGTGTGTGTGTGTTGGTCCTTCCTTTCAAGAGAAGAAGGGTTGCAATGGATAACAATGTGTGTGAACCAGTTTAGTCATGAATGAGCAAGTGGGGCTGAATAAGAAGCTATATATGTGTCAGTGTAGTGCTATGGGAAGTCTCGTGTGTGTGTGTGTGTGTGTGTGTGTGTGTGTGTGTGTGTGTGCGGCCTTCTGTTTGCATATGCATGTAGCTGAGAGCTTTTCATCATGAATGATTTGCCGTTGTGTATTACATATCTGTAAGTACAGTGTGTGTGTGTGTGTGTGTGTGTGTGTGTGTGTGTGAGCGTCGGTGCTAGGCTGGAGGAATGTGTTTGCGTGTGCAAACCTTGGCTAGCTCTGCCTTGATCCTGAATGACTCAGTGCTGCAGTACTTGGTGGGAGGAGTCAAGGTTCTATCCCCGGCTGCAAGCCCTGCTAAATGTTCTTACAAGCATGATCTCTCTCTCTCTCTCTCTCTCACTTACACACACACACACACACACACACACACACTCTAGCCTACATCCTGCCACATCAATAGTGTGACCTTTAATTAGCTGTCTGCACAGTTAATGCACAGAAGACTAGATATACTGCTGAGGGTCTCTACTGTGGAATCTCAGTGTTGGTATATGATGAAAGCATGCTTAAATAAATCATTTTATCAGTGTTTTATGTGAATGACCTTATACCTTCTGCGCTATCAGTAAACCGAATGCATGCACATCGCTTGTATATAATATTCATCTTTACAGTTTGTATCACATGCAAGCTCAACGTTTTTCGGCAGTGTTTTTTAGACTCAGGTGTTGTACAGAACCACTGACGTCTCTGGGACGGCCAATGACTCATACTCCCCTCCCTCCACAGACCGTCTGTACCAGTTGCAGGATCTCTCTTCAAATTCCAATCGTGCGCTCTCGTCTTTTCTTCCCACCTCGGATCCCTGTTCTGCTGTTTTCACTGATGGGACGGGGCGCTGGTGTGCATCAAACATTATATACAATCAAATACACAGTTTAATAAGCAAGACATGTTTAGAATATGAATCTGCAGCAGCCGGCTGTGGCTTGTAAAGAAACAGGACATAAGAAGATTTATGCATGGTAGGTTAGGCTATAAACTTCATAGATATATGGTTTAGCTTAGTAGAAGTAATATCCTAATGACCGTGTCCTACTATGCATCAGCTATAACTAGCACTGAAGGTTATTTTTAAGTGCGACATGAAATTGATAGCTACTATGACCTAATAGGAGATGAGTGTGTATGAATAGTGTGGTGTGGTGCACTATATCTCCACGTGTGAAACCCACTCAATAATTCCGCTATCAAGAGATCAACATTATAAGCAACTGAAACTTCATATAGAATCCTATATAGTAGTTTTATTTTCTGTCTTCCTTTGCAATTGCATCATGCTGACGTGGGACTGGATCGTCCCTAACCCTAACCCTTACTGACGAAACCCGAGGATCTCTCCTCTTACAGCAGTCACTAGCAGGTTCTTTGTAAAGCTGTTTTAAAAAAGAGTTGCTAGTTGGTCTAATACGCAGTGACAGCTCATGGCAAAGGGCAGAATATTCTCATTGGAAGGCACAACCCTATTATATGAACAATTACACAAGCATGTCAGCTGCTGGCTAATGAGTTATGTCTGTTGGCATGAATAATCATAATCACTTTGACTTAAATTTTCAATGACTGCTCTAGAGTTTTGCACATGACCCAGAGATATGGATATGAATGGGAAAACTCCATGAAATATGACCATCTTAAATATTCATTCTTAATTGCTTCTAAATGCACAGCAGATTCAGACAGGGCTGGCAAATACTCCAGTAATAATTCTTTGTTATGATACTTTATTTGTGTAGTATTTTTGAACCTGAATAATTTTACTGAAAACTCTTACCTAATGTCCTAGAAGGCATGAAAAAACATGTTGAGGTAAGGTTAATTAATCTGTTCATGTGTTAATGTTAGGCTATATATATAATAACTAATTTAGCCTGATTTCTTTGCTAATGCATCAATTCCAGGTGCTAACGTTATCGGCTCGACAGCAAGTCAAACTCGAGCTACTTCTGATGAAATCTATAGCAAACTACGTAGCATTAGTCATGTATATGAGCAGCAGATTTAGAGTAATGTTTTCAGGTAAAAAGGTATAGTTGCTTTAGAATGAAAATCAACTAATAAAAGTTATTTTTGACATGAAAACATCAGTTAAAAACATTTACTTTGGAATTTCTATTACCTGAGTACATTTAAAAGCGGCAGCATTTTTAAGTAAATTTTTGTTGAATACTTTCACTTTTAATTGAGTAAGATATTGAGACATTATCTATACTTTCTATACATTATCTATATCTATGTGTCTGTTTGATTGACAGATACATGCCAGGACCTACTGGCCTGTCAGTCTACAGCACAACTCAGCACTGCTGTTAGGACTGTCATTGTGGGCTAACAAGTAAAGGGAGGGAGTGCCTGTTCCTTCTATCAGCATGAGGTGTGGCATCCTGTGGAGGAAGCTGCAATTGCAGTGAAGGTGCAATTTGCAAACCATCTGGAAGATACCTGCAGGGCTTCCTCTCCGGAACGTCCCCCTCCGGAGGGATGCAGGTGCTAGAGGCGGAGCAGGGGAATGAAGTGGTGGAGAAGAGAAACGAGTTAGAGGTTTTAGCTCCGCCTGTGTGGGTGCAAAACACCTGGGTCAGAGTCTTAGCAGGAGGAGGGTCTTTTGTTTCCTTTGACATTCTTCAAGCTTTAAGCGAGTTGTGGGTGCACACTGACTAAAGACTGGGCCTTAATTGGCAATGCCCTCAGTATGAAGCAGAGGGATTATTATTGTTCCCTTGTACTATGGAAAAGAATTGTAGGGAGGGAGGATAGCAAGTCTTTCCTACAACCCCTCCTGAAGGAAGGATTCAACAAATGGGAGCGTTTAAGCATGAATTTTTTGGTAAGCTGAGTGCACATTACATGATTTTAACCCTGATTTCACCAACTCATATTAGTGCTACTCTCTGTGAGCTCTCACAGCGTGTACTCGTGTAGTGTGAACAGTTCAGCAACATGATTTTCAAGGTCACAGAGCCTCCGATATTTTCAAGGACGTTTGCTTTTCTCAGTGATGAATCATGTAGTGTGAACCCCTCTGTGACTAGTATAACTGCTGAGAGACGGCCATTGAGAGACTGAGAGGAAATTAAATTCATGTCCTGTCATGCGCAGCAGATCCCTGAATCCGGTTTATCACCCATTTATTTGTGTCGGAGGCCGAGAACAAAATGTAAACACAAAGTATAAAACCCGCTATGTTTCTTTTCACTATACCTCCAGTTCTCTTTGCAGAACAGACAGTCCTCTCTGCCCACACCTCCACAAAGACGCTTTCCTCCACATTTTCTCTTATTTCCTGAACAAAATAGCAATATGAAAAACAGCGCACTTGCATTTATTTTTTGAGAAAGCAGGACTTGGGGATCAGGCACGCTTCTCTCCAGTTGAAAGATGTGTAGTGTAGTGTGTGAGCTTCGTCTGTGAGCGATCCACAAAACAACTGATCACAACCGGGTAAAGTGGTACAGTGTAAGTAGGTCAGCGATTCTGAGATTTCGAAAGGGGTGTAGTGTACACTCTGTTTGAACGACTGGTAGTGAGGACAACTGACATGGAGGAAAAGAGGGTCTCTTGATCTGGCTAGAGCGGTGTGTTTTTATAGCATTCTTGGAAAGTTCAGCCACTTCCCTTTGCTTGTGTTGATTTGTGAGATGTTTGGCCACCTTATCTTACTTTAGGCCAGCACTGCGAGTGGGCCCCTGAGATGTGATCCTGGAGATTGACGTTCTTGACGAGTCTGAGTGTGAGGGCCTCAGCTGGATACACATCATAAAGTAGTTGCTCCCTTTCAGCGTAGCTTAATGAATGCAATTCCTCAACGTGCAAAACGCACACCTGAATGGCACGTAAATGGTGAAGAATGTGTTTGGAACAGAGTAATAGACTGTTAAATGCATAACGCTGAAGCCATTTTGATTATGAAAGCCATTTCCAGTTTTAACATTCTGGCTATGCTTTCTGCTAACATTTAACTGCCTCTGTTTCTCTTTTTTTGTCTCTCTCTCTCTCTGCCAGTGAATGGCTTCCATTCTAAGCTCTGACTCCTATCTTTCGGTGAAGTCAGGTGTAAGGAAGCATGCTGCTGGTGGTAATGCCTGTTATTTAATCCATTCAACTCTCTCTCTCTCTCTCTCTCCTTTTCTCTCTCTCTTTATCCCCCTCTCCTGAATGGGCAAGGCTGAATCTCCTTCCTGCTTTGAAACGCTCTAGTCAAGCGTGCTGGCTCTCACGCCTGTAATGGGTTTACGAGACAGAGAAGCAGGCACAACGAGGACTAAGAGAGTCTCCTGAGCCGACGTGGCTTCCTGCAGAAATGGCTCCTTCCGCTGACTCGATCCTTGTCGGAGAATGTGGCAGGTGGCTGAGCTGTGCCTACTTCTTTGTCTCCCCCTCCTTCCATCTACCCTGCCTTTTTTTTTTTTAATGAAAGAATGAATAATGGATTTAACCCTTTCAGCAGTGTTGTCAGTCATCTCTGCTGACTCGCTGACATTCAGGTTGCCATATTGAAGATCTTCATTCTTAAAAAAAACATCATTCCTGTAGTGGATATTGACAATTTAAAAAAAAAAAAACCATTCAGTTAAACAATTAGGCATTAACATGAGGTAATGATATTTGGGCTAATCTCATTACAGGCTGCAAGACCTCTTATTGTAAGAAGCTGTGCACCTCAAAAGGACAGATACATTTTATATTGCTGTAATTCCTTACAAACGTTCTTCTAAATGGTCTGCAGCTTGCTCTTGCAGAGTCCATTATTTCATTCTTGAGAAAAATTACACAGTTCATTGGAGGGGGAAGGAGATTTCCTCTAATCTGGCATGCAGAACATTCCCAATTTCCCACACTCAAATGAGACCTTTCCGTTGGACTCGTCTCAGCTCCGGACAAGATCTCATGGCTCTTTCACAGACACACTGTATTAGTGTTGCAGCCTAAAACGCACACGTGTGGTGGAAAGAGAGATAAATACATATTTGTCTTAGTTTCTCCTAGTCCTTCCAGTTTTATCCACTTTAAACACAAAAAAGACTTTGTGGGCTCATGAAATCTTTTTAGGACCTAAGGAAGATGAGGAGAAAGAAATCAGTATTAGAATAATACATTGAGAAGCTTGCCTTGAACCTTAAGTGAAACACAGTAAACATGTCCAACAGGTTAAACCATTCCTGTTTGCTATTAAGCTAACTACTAATGTATCTCCAAAATCTCCATGTTCCATCAAGGTTCATCAAGTTCTCTGAAGTTTAAAGGTTTTACAGAACAGAACAGAGCGGTCTCATTGCAGTGGGAGACAAATGCTTCTCTCTGCTTCTCTCTGCTGTGAAACCAGTCATGTTGTTTTTGCTTTGTGCCTCTTTGTCATGCCTTGGTCGTCACGCACCGGTGAGGATGGATGGAATGTGGAAGAATGGAAAGCTATGATGATGGAGGTGCTGGTAGTTCTTTGTGAAGAACCCCTCTCTGTCCCTTTTATTTTAGAGCTGTGTGCAAAAAGCTATTCCTGTCTCCGTTTCAGTGTTGCTAGTTCAGCGGTTGATCTGAGAGTTCGATAATGTCATTGTATTGAACATGAAGCTGGAAATTCTTATTAATGATAACCAACATGTCTTTCGCTCTGCAAAGAATTATGGGAAAAGGTAAAGGTAGAAAAGGTAAAGGTAAGTTTAACTGTAGCAGATTTTTCAGAAGTGTTTGAGAGATGTTGAAGTAAGGGACCATACTAAATAGAGGCTGTCATTATCATCCTTTTCCAATCCACAATGTGTAAAGCGAATGACTGTAATGTGGAATTTTGGATAGATAGAGGACAGCTTCGTCCCTTGAGAGAGGTAACTCAATCCTTGAATGAGGCCTCTGTCTGTGACTGTCCATCTCTCTCTCTCTCTCTCTCTCTCTCTCTCTCTCTCTCTCTCTCCTGTACATCTACTCCTTTAAATGTGTCCCCTAATGCTTATTCAATGGAGGCCCAGCATTTTAGCCCACAGTTCAACCCAAGGAACTTAATTAACTTTTCCTGTGTGATGGGTGGGCAGCAGATCCAGGATCAGTGGTCATGGTGCTGATTGATGGTCACACTAGATGTGGAAATTGTGTTGCCTGTAGAAAAGTAGAAAAAGGGAGGGCATGAATGTCACAGTTTGACTCTTGGCATGCTCTTTGATGTGTATTCAACAATATTTTTACTTCAGGTTAGGGCAGGCCCCAGCCACAGCCTGCAAGGTTTCTCGGGACCCATGCATATACAAAATCTGTCCCTCCCACCCTCTCAGCTACCCACACCACTTATAACCCACTTGTTCAGATGGCAAATATGCAGGACCGGAAGCCCAGGAACACTCTATCAGTGTGCTATCTCAGCTCCTGTTTGCTCTGCTTGCCTTTATCTGTCACATGAGGGCTGTGCAGCCACATAAACATCGCCCTGGGATAGAGCCAGCTGCCACATGAATGGAGCTGCATTGTCCCTCCACTGAAAAAAAAAAAGACTCACATAATAAGTTACATAAAGTTAAAATAAAGTTCATATTTGCTGGATGTGAATACATGGTTCTCATTAATACTGCCTGATGGGTAACAGTGTACCACACCATCAACAGCCAATGAAATAAAGATATCACTGATTGTGGAATACTTAACGAGGAGCATGTACCACACAACTTGTTTCAGCTGGATTATAAGGATTTCAGGGCAACTTAGATCCTCTCCTTTCCAAGCTCCAATCAAGAATAAACAAAGAAGAAGAAGAATAAACAAAACCAATCAAGAAGAATAAACAAAATGCTTCTTCAGACCAAAGACCACTCACTACCTTAGCCTGAGTGCAGTGATAGCATTGTACAGGAACGGGGGTCTCTGCTCTTGCTGTCGACAGAAAACTAGAGGACAAGGGGTTTCAAGGAATGCAAAGAGGGGAGGGGGCGGCAATAACGAGCTCAGACCTCGCTTGTTTGCTTGTGAATGACAAGGGCCCTGACATAAGCATCAGTAAATAAAATGTGGCTGTAAAATTAACTACAAGACAAGTCCAACAGGAATCCCTAGCGGCACTTCCTGCCTTTCAGAGGCCATAAACAAGGCTTAAACAAGCCAAGCTGGCTCCAGCTCATATCCCACGGCAACGGGCCAGGGTCACGGTGGCCTCTGCTGCCGGCTAGCTCCGCTGGAGGCCTGGACATGGTGACGACATGGAAGAACCCACCGGAATTGATTAGGGCTCGGTTTATGTTTAGCCATCAAACGGAATGCCAAGGATTTACCAAGAGAACTCGAATGCAAACTGGTACAGGGATTAGTGATTTGCTTTTTTGATTTTATTTGGTTGATGAGAAGTCATGTGCATTTGTACTGAAGAAAAGATTGGAAGGGTGCCATTATTTCTTACTTTTGATCATCATGTTATAGTGTAAATTTACTAGTAATACATTTTATGCATTTTGATAATGTTGTTCATATTAAAACAGTAATATAAATAATAACGTGCACAGATGTGCTACTGTTAAGATGAGGATCTCGTCATGAGACATGCAGGCTTTTTGGCGGAGGTGATTGTAAAACAATTTCCATTAAGCCATAAAAGCCATTTCTTGCTTTCTACCCTTTGCCTGTGTGTAATGGTACTGCCCTCAGTAGGAAATGCCACTTGAGTTTCCCTTGGGAACACATGAACTCTGAGAAGGGCAGCAGCATGCTTTTCTGGCTGTCTGGAGACAGACGGCCAGTGGAGGAGGATGTGAGGAAGGCTGGGGGTGTGCAGCTGATTAGAGTTTGATCTGAAGTTTCTCCTACCTAAAGCCTAGTGCACACTAAATGATTTTAGACCTGATTTCCTTGTTGCCAACTCATTTTGTGGCTCGCCGACTACTTGCACGCTTCCACAGCGACGGCTTGTGAAGTGAACGCTGTGTGTGAGCTGATCTGTGAGCTGATCTGTGAGCGGTCGTGTAGTGTGCGCTCAGATTAACCAACACTAACTTCCCTAACCTCTCCCCCAGCTACGTTCTTCCAGGACACTGCAGGACTGTAGTTTGGAGTCACACCAACCAATTCCAGTTCATGCTCCAGGTGGCAGACAGAGATATGTTTAAGCAATAGATATATTACGCTGTTGCGCCACATAGCAAATCGAATTTCCACAGAGCTGTTCCCAAGTTGTTTATATGTGGAAGCATCTGGAATATTAATGCTCTTTTGAAGCTATTTCCTGGCAGTATTTGCTCAGTGACCACTGTGTTTTTTTTACTCACAGTTCTACTCACAGTTTGTGACAATGACTCTGACGGAACGATACACAATCTTGCTGAGATTGTGAAAAAAGTCCGGCTGTACCCCCACCCCTCGCAGTTGTTTTCCCAAACACCGGATTTTCATTTGGTACTTGGGAGGGAGCAGTAGCAGTGCTGACAGTATTTATAGCTTGGTGTTCTAACCAAAATTATCAGTGTACCACAAAATAACTTCCTCAGTCCTGGCCACAAAATAACAGGATGCCTTCAATTGTGCATATTTATTAATTTTAGCAAAGGATTGCTAGTTTTATAAATAGCCATACTCTTGCAGCAGTCCTCCAAAGTTGGCTGTATAAACTTCCTCTCTCTGTCTTTTCTTTCTTCTCCCTGTACTGACATGGCGTGAAAACGACCAGGTGACTGATTGTCATCCTTTTAGTGGGTCACAATTCTGTCGTTGTTCAAAATCTATCCTCTAACAAATTTCTATTCCACTAGGTTGGAGGTTGAGGACAAAAGTCTTCTCCTTGTACAGTCTTCCACTGACCCTAAACATGGCTTCTTTAAAATGCAATATATTGTCAGATAGTGGGCGCACGGTGGCTTAGTTCGCCTCACACCTCCAGGGTCGGGGGTTCGATTCCCACCGTGGCCCTGTGTGTGCGGAGTTTGCATGTTCTCCCC
>JANDJT010000081.1:24452670-24487999 GCA_024331685.1 Stegophilus panzeri | reverse complement strand
CTGGGCAACTTGCAGTAATTGAGGGAAACATGAATTCTGCTCTCTACCAGAAAATCCTAAAGGAGAATGTCCGGTCTACAGTCCGTAAGTTAAAACGCAAGCACAACTGGATTATGCAGCAAGACAATGATCCAAAGCGTAGGAGTAATTCCTAGTGAGTGAGTGAGAAGTTCCTAGAAGTGAGTGAGAGAGTGATCTCTAGTTATCAGAAGCGTTTGGTTGCAGTTATTGCTGCTAAAGGTGGCACAACCAGATTTTAAGTTTAAAGGGGGCAATTAGTTTTTCACATGGGTGATAGGTGTTGGATAAAAAAAATTAATAAATAAAAACTGTATAGTGTGTTTACTCAGGTTGCCTTTGCTTTATGTTGTATTTCGCTTGAAGATCTAAAACTGTTTAGTATGAGATATACACAAAACCAGAAGAAATCAGCATGGGAGCAAATACTTTTTCACAGCACTGCACGTAACATTTCTGATGAACTTATGGTAGAAATGAGCAAAACCTAAGTAGTGTGTTACTTTTTTCACTGTTGCATGAAACTATAGTTCTGGCTAGTACGCTACTGCTGACATGGTGCATTTGATATGCCTGGCTCCAGCGGGTCTGCCGTGTAGCGCATGCACTGAAATATGTGATTCAAAAGAATGGAAGATAATTTGAGCTGCACTGCCAAATCCTTAGCCATGAAGTTTCCTGCTGCTCTGGAGTTCCTGCTGTATGGAGGAGAGACCAAGAGAAGCAGTAACTAGAAACAGGAAATATTTAATAACATAAGATTAAAGAAGTCCAACCTACCTCAGATGATGATGTGGAGGACTTCCCAAGTGTAGTACTTGATTGAGCACTTGATGAACGTTGTTTGGGGAGTGTAAAGTTTTAGTCTCTGCATGAAAGCTCAGTCTGTCCTTCTTCCCATTGTGATTTTTCAGTACAGGGTGCACATTGCAGTTCCTACGAAGAATGCTAGAAGAGGAGAATGTGCAGAAGTGAAGGGCAAAGTGAGTGTCAGTCCTTGATGTGCCCTTGAGTAATTTCACACCACTCTCCTTCCTGTCAGGAGAAGAAGCTCTTGGAAATAAATTGGTCATAGGAAGTTGTTTCTTCACTGCCTTGTTCCTGGGCAGCTGCACTTCTAATGCTCTTCTGATGAGTAGAGAGATATAAGGGGGCTATTTTGGAAGCATTTGTACCTGCCAGGTAGGTGAGTGTAATTGGCTCGGTCTGTGGTTTGTAGGCCAGCAAAGTGTCGTAGTGGCCGGTTGAGGCTGACTGGAATCAGACAACAAAAAATAGTGTGAATTTTTTAGTTAGTTAGTAAGTTAGTTTACAGCATCCCAGAACTTCCACAACTCAGCTTCCACCTTTAAAATAAGTTTTTACAATAAAAAAACAACCAAAACAAAACAAAACGGTATTAAATGGCTCCATCCTCCTTTTCCTTTAATGACCGCGTGCACTCCACAAGTCTGTATAAAAACCTGATGCTCTTTGTCAGATCAAATCCATCGTCTGAACATGCGCTTCAATGGAAGAGATGAGACACGAGCAAAATCTGACCTTTTGTACAAAGAGCATGATCACTATCAAACATTTGCTTCAATTTACATAGTGACCAAGAAATTGAATGCTGAATACTGAATATTTTCCAAATTCTAAAAGCTTCTGTTTATGTCCAGTTTTAAATGAGAACAAATTCCCAGATGTTCAGTGTGGTCTCAGACTTTTGTACTGCTCTGTAAATGTTCTACTCGGAGCAGAATGTGTATCTCTGCTTTTTGCTAAATGAGTTTTTAATTTTGATCTAGTTAACCTACGACCTGCCTCTTCTTCACCGGAGAAAAAAAACATCCTGGATAAATATTTGAGCAGGCAGTGTGAGCGCGTACAGCCCCAGCTCCCTTAGAGGCCCTTCCTGGCCTGTGTCAGCCAAGATTAATGTAGATTCACTAATGCACTGGGGTGGGAGGCACACACACATACACACACTCCTCCAGAGTAGAGAGTTATCTGAGATATGCTTTTCTCCTCCGTGTGTGTGTGTGTGTGTGTGTGTGTGTGTGTGTTTTGATAGGATGTTAAATTTCCTTTTTAAAGAGGCAATGATGGTCTGAAGACAGCACTTGTATTTCAGAAAAGTTTGACATAATGAAAGACAGGCACTTGTTTGGGGAGGGAAGAAACACATGAGGTAAAGAAAGAGTCGGATCTGAAGGTAATTGAAATTCCTTCACAGGTTTTATGGATAGGTGCCTCAAAGATGGCTTCCACAAACTGCTTCTTGCATGCTTTCTGTGGAACTGATTAGTCTAGACGAAACAAGAGAGAACGTCAGCGTGGTCAGTAATGAGTGCAGCAGCGCCCGTTTCCCATTATATAATTAGAACAGTGCAATGCCATAGTGGACCATTTTGCCCATAAAATGTTGGTCCTGTAGGGCCATATTATTTAGCTTTAGCGTCTTGCAGGGGTCCCTGGGAATAACAGTCAGCCATTGTGCAGCAAGATGAAGACTAAAGACTGTAAGAAAGGCTTACTGTGGGCCTGGCATGGCTGGAGGAAAGGGCTCTAGCCACTGTTACTTGCAGTGGACAGAGGTGCCTTTGTCTGGTAGCTGCCACTGCCTAGCAGGTGCTTTCTAACTTCCCCCCTTCCTCCTTTCCATGCTCCAGAAGACTTTAGTGTCCTGCCCCCCTGAGGGGTAAGTGGGTTGGAGGGTAGATACCAGTGATGGGAATTCTGGCTCTTTTCATTTGGCTCAGTTCACCAATAAGAGACGATTCTTTCGGCTCCCAAGCAACTCTAAAAGTTTTTGATATAATGACCCGTGACTGTTCTTCTTTACCCAACTATCGCTAAAACTGTATAATGTATAATGAAACCTCAGCGTACCAAAAATCAGCAACATACAAAGCACCGTGCCGTTCCCTCACCATCTTCTCTTTTTTCTCTCTCTTACTTGAAGTTAATGACAAAAAGGTGCAGCTTGTCGTGTTACCAAGAAACGTCTCTTTCCTGAAGCTTTTTCCACGTGTGAAACTTACTGACTGTTACTGAGCGCTGACACTGGAGACTCCTTCCATAAATATAAAAAAAACAAAAAAAAACAACACTTTAAAAATTTTGTTTATTATTACTCTTCGATCACGTGAAGCGTCTACCGTGAATGAGCCGTTACTATAGCAACAATAACACAAATCCTCTTTGAGTTTAAGTTTATATGCTAGTTAAATCTTCGGTTTCGTAAAACACTGAAATTCGTCTTTTAGTGCGAGTTAACTGAGCGGTAGACGGGAGCGGATCAGGGAAGTGGTTAGTGGTTAAGGCTTTGAGCTACAAATCAGGAAGGTTGTGAATTCAGGTTTCCACGGTTGGGTCCCTGAGCCCTCGAGACCTTTAACCTTCGATTGCTCAGCGCCTTCGAGTGTCCTGCCTCGAATGTAAGTCACTTCGGATAAGAGTCTTACTTTTTTTGAAACATATTATAAAAATGACATGACATATATTACTGTAAATATTTACTGTACGCTGCCAGTGATTTATTGTACATTTAACAGGTTAATTTTATTTATTTATTTATTACAATTGTAGCTTTGACCGGTGCACAAAGCTGGTCAGAGGGAAGGAGGAGGAAGAGAAAAAAAAAAACGTGAGAAAAGAGAGAGGGAGAGATTAAGACTCTAATCCAATATCCGATGCTCCTGGCTGGCTGAGTTAGTGCTGAGTGATGCCTGTTGTAAGCAGAGCTCTGTGACCCTCCACATCCTTACAGTGAAACGTCCAGAACAGACAGGATTTAAACCAGGTCACTTCCAGCCAAATGTTTATTTTCAATCATCTGTTTGAGTTGCAGCTGGTGTAAGTTCAATAGTCTGTATTGAAATTCGTGAACTTTATTGGTCCTTGTACTCTGTATTAATAAATCATTGCACATTTGAAATCAACTCTATTTAAAAAAAAGAAAAAAAAAGAAAAAGTGTCTGGAGTACTTAAGTGCAAGTTTTGTTCATGGAGTCATCTTGCTAAACCCATGAAGCCTTTTTCATTGAAAAGCTTGAGTAAGAGCCAGGCTGTGTTTTTCACATTAACTGTCTTTAGTGTGAACTGTGAAGATGTTCAGATGTTCAGCGATACAGACGGGCTAAATTCAAACTCAAAGGAACTCACACAAACAGATCTACTCTAGGCAGTAATCTATAGCTGGAGTGTGGCATGACAAATATCTCTTAACGCCAAGGTGGCAAATCTCCACTTTTACCACACTAGTTCAGAAGTCTCCGCATCACCACAACTTCCAGTGTGAGCTGTGAGTAGAAATAAATCATATTATTTTAACTTTTACTTGAGTTTAAAAAAAAAATAAAAAAAATCACTATTTCATTTTTTATTGATCACTGTTACAGAGTAAAAATAATAATGCATTTAACCCCAGAAGACTGTACTTAAAAATACTTAAACTTTTTGAGAACCAATCAAAATAAAACCTGCAGAAACTTCTACACATCAGACAACAAATGTTAATTCAACAGCAGCAATGTCTGACACTGTGAAGAGCATCCCTGACCCAATTTATCAGATATATTTAGTTTTAAATGCTTCAGTGTGATAACCATCCGATAATTATATTAAACGAGCCAAAACCCGTAGAGATCTCAGCAATGGAGATCACAGCTTAACATCCAACCTGCGGAAACATCTACAAGTAAGCTGTTAGCTAGCTGAGTGAGTTAGCTAGCCAGATCTTTAGATGTTTTACAGTACGAAGGCTCTGTATTAAACTTAAAATGTCACTTCCATGTTCAGTAGCGATTGTCTGTTGTGTGAAATATATCTAAGTGATGCTACAGCCTGTAGGTAACGTTCAGGGTAATGTGTAAGAGGTGTTTTTTGCTAGAGAGCTAACTATGTAGCTAGAAACATGTGAGCTAGCTGGCTAGCTAACAATTTTAGCAAGCTACTGAAACCGCAACAGCATTTGCGACAGCCAGCGGATGTAATATATACTGTTGATAATGGAGGTGTTTACTTCCGTATAGCTCACTGTTAGTTTACATCATTGTTCAAAAATTATCCCCCAGATATTGAACATTTCCAGACGTAGACATTTAAAAAAATAATAAGTAATTAATAAAGTAATTACTCAAGTAGTTTTTCACCAGATGATATACAGATCACTCCTTTTACTTTTACTCATATCAGTGTGTTTTCTTCTCTTTATACCACTGAAATTGACACGGCTGACATCGTAGAAACACAAGTGTATTCAAACTTGACAGTCCCTCAGACGTTATCTCGCCGTATCTCATATGTTGTGTAAGGAATCAGGAAGCCGACGTATGGCTCAGAGGATGTTTGTAAAACCAAGACCGAGCACGCCTGCTGTTTACTCAAGTGTGGTAATCCATAGTTCCGTTTACTCAAAGTCAAAGTTCAGCTTTCTTATCGCTGTTCTAGCTATGTTCCTGCAGCCGGGCCGTCGTTCTTCCCTCGTTAGGGGTTACAGGGACAGAACAAATCAGCAGTTCTCTCTGTAAGCCATGATATAACGACAGGATGTTCCTCTAATCAGATGGGCTCTGAGTTTATCTATTAACCGCCCAGGCTCGAGTGAAGAGGACAACTGATCTATCTGCTTGTCATTTCTCCTCTTATTCCTTTTCCAAGAGTTGCAGCAAAGCACGTTTGTGACCATGAAGCAGACACACAGAGAACTATTATCTGCAGATCTGAGTGCATTCGGGGGTAAAATACATTTGTCCCATTAATTTCCTAAGAGTTTGTACCTGTTGCATAAAAGCATGTTTCCTGTTGCACTGACCTGGTGCCTTCACGGATGACACGTAGTGTTTCCTGGTTGAACATGACATCTGAACCCTGTAGAAATAAGCTTACATTAAGAAAGTGCTTACACCGCTTTCTACTCTCTTTATTTATTTTTATACGTCATATTCAAGACATGCAGCAGCGAGATAACATTTGCTCCATTTTCCACTACCACAAACGGTCAGAGTTTTCTTTTGTAAACATATTAAATGCTTGCTGAACAGTATTGGGTAATACCAAACCCAAGCACAATTTGATCACTCTGTTGTGTTTCCCTCATTGTTCAGCATGAAATATAGACTCATCCAGTGCAGACTATAAGGTTTTACCTGCTATTCAATCTAAAGCTTATAACACCAAGGTCACATGATGTCATTATGGATTACGTTTCACTTCCAAGTTGATGCTTCAAGAAACAGCTGATTATGTAAATGCAATAAATTATATTCCATTCCTGTGTTATTTAAATTTTTCCTAATTCATACTTAAGAATGTACGCATAATGCACATATAATGTACACACTAGGGGTATATAATACAGTGGTACTATCTGTGTCTGTATCTCTTTAGTCTTCCAAATATCCATATCTGTATTTAGATTTCTGCTGCTTTGGACTTAACTGTTTTGTTTAGTTTTGACTTTAAATTGGACGCTAGCTCTCTGCTCCCGGAAACCCTGGAAAACACTATAAAAAAACCTCCAATGAGCAGTGTTAGCATGTGTTAGCATGTGTTAGCATGTGTGTGAATTCTGGCTCTGACAGTTCCTCAGCCTCAGCTACATCACTCAAGAGATGTTTTTAATCCTGCTCACACAGTTAAGATTTAATGTTGCACCTGCGCCATGATATGTTCGAATTTAATTGGTACCATTTCCTAAAATATAAACAAATTACTAGCCTAATTTAGACCACTGTGACCTGGATCAGGTAGGTATTAAATACGATAGATACACAGTACAGTATATTCATGTTAATAAATAGGTCTTTGCGGTCTTCAGCGTGCTTCATATCTGAACGCTCGCTCAAACACACAGTAAAGTAAAAATCTCCTGCTGGTCCCAATTCACACTGAGCTTTCAAACAAACAAACAAACAAACAAACAAACAAACAAAGAATAGCGCACCTCCTATTCTTATCAGTATTTAGAGCATATTATCTGTCATTCCAAATAATGTATTTGTATTCGGTTACGTCCCTGGTATTCACCACGGATCAGTACTGTAGTGTAGTGCTGTTCTGGTCCAACACCAACACCATGGCGTGATATTTCTGCAGCTCTAACAGATGTACAGTGGTACTTTATGCTCGCATTTCTCCAGTGACCTTGCTGTGGAAGTGTAACACTACATAAATGACCAATTTCCTCTAGCGCAGACAGCTATTTGAGGACTTCCTGTGCACTTTTCAGACTAGGTGCTCTCACTGCCATCACATCTGGCTTCCATCTTGTTGACTGAAGTGTTGACATTCTCATTCTTTAAAAAAAATAACTTTATCAGTGTGTTGCTAGATAGATAGCACCGTAGCTGTAGGCATTCAAGTTATTTTAACCATGAAAAAACAAAATGGCTTCCGGGATCTTGTGATTAAAATACTAATACATTGTGTACCTCCGAATAGTCGCAGTTTTACAGATTTGATCATTCTAATGTTGCTGTTGATATTAGCAAATATTTTTTGGCTGACAATTTTTTTAAAAAAAAGTCTATTTATTCTTCAGACATTGATTACTTCAGATTGGCACCCTGTCCAGGGTGTACCCCGCCTTGTGCCCGATGCTCCCTGGGATAGGGTCCAGGTTTCCCCGTGACCCTGAAAAGGATAAAGCGGTATAGAAGATGGATGGATGGATGGATTGATTACTTCCCATTGGACAGGATGTGTTCTGGTTGTATCGTTATGTTGTAGATTAACGGTAGGGATTTTGGACGTTAGTCAGAAATATGGAATTTTTGTACTTATGTAGTGAATCTCAAATGTAATAGTCGACTTTTTCTATACTGCGGAACTGACATGACTTACTATAAAAGAAATCTATGACAGACAGAAGTTAAAACCAAAAAACAAAAACAGTTAAATAACCTTATCCCTTACGTACTGGTGTACATTCGCTAATCTGCTGGTTCATAGGTTGTATTTATTACTACTTAAATCAGGCTAGCACTGACCAGATGTGGACCAGCCGTCCAGCGCAAACCCTTTTCCTGTACAAATGCCTGATATCACTTCATCTTGTGACTGCATGATAGCATTAGATCACTAATGAAAGGAAGAACAAAACACAGTTTGTAGAATTCCTCTGAAATGATTTGAAATAGATTCCTCTTGCAGTAACAGTGAATGTGTTTTGTTTGGGGTTTTTTTTTGGTTAAATCTAAACTTCTGGACTTGTTTGCGTATGAAGTTAAGAAGGGAAGAGACAGTGGAAGGACAAGGACTGGCCGAGTGAATTGCAGCTGTCCTCTGTGTGAGCTCGCCGCATTTATGAAATGTCGTCGCGGTTGTGTCAGCCTGTGCACCAGAGAAACCATTTGGCTTTTGACAATGAGCTCTGCAGGAATGCACTGCCGCTGAGGCCAAGTGGGCGTGACGTGCCTGTGATATTGGAAGCCAAGTTCAGCTGGCTCTGGCTCCTCCGGCACCTCGGGGGACTCAGCCGAGGGGCTGTTTTTCACGCAGCCTGGAGATGATAAGCAAGCCCTGTGTGTGTGTGTATGAGTGTGTGTATGTGTGTGTGTGTGTTTCCTGTTTGAGTATGTGTGTTTGGCATGCATCGTCTATCCTTAAGACATTGTTGTTTGAAGATTTTTAATAGGGATAACAGTGCAAAGGGCCTGCAACCTTGAAACTTTAAGCCCGTGTTTGCGTGCTGAAAGAGATCGGTTGACAAATTCCACTGTTGTTAAAAGACTTCTTGTCGTTTTGTTCTTCTGGAGCGGGGTGAGTGCAGGGTATTTCATCATGTGATGGTGACGGGGAGGAATCTTTCCATTAGAAAATGACATATTTATGTGTGCGAGTAAAAGTGCTCCTGTAAATCAGCCCTGCGATGCCTTTTTTACAACTGGCTGCATTCGGAGCACTGCGAATTCATTTGGGCCTGGTGTTAGCACAGAGTAGTCCTCTGATATAGACCGGCAGTAAACTGTGATAAGGAGTGCTTTTCCAGAGTTGTGCCACAGAGGGGAAATGATGCAAGACAGTAGTCCCTTTGTTTAAAAAGTTGGCCGTTTGGGTGAATGCCATGGACTTCAGAGAACAGAGAAGTCGAGCTGGTTTACTCTAAAACCTCTGGCCAACTGTCAAGTCTGTCTTCTGGGCCTCCGTGTTTCTGTCTCTTATTCTATGCCTCTTTTCTAGACCTGTTATTATATACATATATATTTTAAAACTCAGTTTGTTTTGTTACAGCTAAGAGATGTCCATGTTTCCACCCGACCTTGGTGTTTTTGATACTTTAACTTACTTCTTTTGGGAGCAGGAGGAAAAGCTTTCTCAATACCGCAGGAGAAATGTCAAGATAGCATTTCCAAAAGCCATGCACTTGCTGTCTCCACATCCCCAGTGCGTGCACACACACACACACACACACACACACACACACACACACACACAGTCCAGTTCTTGAACAAGCTGGCTGTCCAAATCCCCCTAGCCTCACAAATCATTTAGCTGCACTCGTGTTTGTCTCTCTGGTGCATTGCATTCATATTCAAGACAGTTGGAGAGAAGGAACAAGAAGAAGGGGGGAGAGAGGGAGAGGAAAAGAAGGAGGGAAGGAGGAGGAGGAGGAGGAGGAGGAGATGAGTACAGCACCAGATGTGCTCAGGAGTTTTGCAATATGTCATCTTTAAGAAGACGTTTTCTTGAACCAAGGCAACATGGATGAGTTCACTTCGGAAATGCAATGGCTGGCCATGCAGTCCAAATTGTACAAAATGGCCGACCACATGACTCGGTTAGGCCCGATGCCAGACGCAGGAGTAAAATATCAGATTTTCTACATACGGTACTAATTGTTCTGAATCAGACCACATTAGAAATGCCACAAAGAATGCAGTCAAAAAGCACTTCTGCAATCAGATATGTATTTTTCTTAATATGTACATATTTTATTTGGGAAATTATATGGTGTTTATTTGGTTTAAAGTATCCTACATTTGAAATAAAGAAAACCTTGAAATGTTCTAGAAACATCCTAAGAACAAATAAGATTGTCCTGATTCCTTATAGCATAACTTGCAGGCGTATATTCCAGTCATGTAAGTGATTGTAAAGAATGTATAGAAATTAGAAATGTGAAATGTGCTTCTGTCTGCAGAAAAGTGAAAGAAGCAGATTGCAGCCAGATTGGGGTTAATGACTGTATTTTCATTGTGTTTCTACTTGGATAAAGCAGAGAAATATAATTAATGTCTCTTTAACGCCCAATCAAATGCATTTTTAGTTTCAAATTTGCCAGCAGTCAGTATAAACTGAACCACACAGTCATATTATCTTTTCCTGTGAGTCATACTTTTGTCACTGATATGTACAGAAAAGTGTGTGATGTTGACACGCGGTGTTATAATGCACGTGAGGCACGCGAATATTTCAGGACAGCAGGTTCGGCAGGAGACAGGGGTGTGTGTGTGTGTGTGTGTGTGTGTGTGTGTGTGTGTGTGTGTGTGTAAAACAGCCCCAGGCATTGACAAGCATTGCCGTTGAATAGCGAGGACTCTCTCCATTGTGAGGATGTTGAGCGGAAGAGCAGCAGGGGCAGAGCTATGGAAGTCAGGTGCACAGGTAAGAGGGAATGACAAAGGTGGCGTATATGCCAATGTTTTGGAGTAAGAAAAATACAAGAAAACAAAAGGTAGAAGTGTCTCGCTGGTTCTAATGTTATGGGCTTCTGGCAAGTCAGATGTGATTTTATCCCAAATTGTAGAAGCGCAGGACAAGACTGAATCTTCCTAGGAGTGGATAATGTGCAGAAGCAATTTATCTACAAAACCTAAAAGCCCTATACCAACATCCTGCAATCTGAAGGCCTTAACACATCTAAGACCTGTGTTCATGCGTCCGCCATCGGGACAAACTAAAGGCAAAATAGGATTTATTTTAGCGCAGGAAAGCAGCTGAGCAGAATGTGATTGGCACAACGGAGCCGTGTCAAGCTTGAGTGTTTTGTTATGATGTTGAAGGAAATTGTTATTGACCGTTTGATTTTTATGAGCATAATGATATGCATTGATGAGCATAATGGTCTCCGTCCAGATTTCCAGTCCAGTGGAAGGAACAAAATGAGACTGTCTCCAACATTTGTTATTTGTTAGTACAGATAAAGCAGTTATGCACGGACGAGCGTGCCAAAATCTGTTCAAAAACGTACTACAGGAACATTCTGCTATAAGATGAGGAAAGAATCAGCAGCAGTGTGTACTCTGTCACGGTGGAACGTTGGGGGTTATTTATGTAATGGTGTAATGTACATATCTATAAGATAATAAATTGATCGTTATTTCTATTTCTTGAAACTCACAGCACAATTGACATTTCCTGTACTAATTTGTTTTTGAAGCTGTAGCCCTGTTCACTCCACCCACACACATCCTCCTGTTTATTTCACTCCAAATCTGAACATGAATAACAAGCTTTCTGTTTTTGTTTTTCATTGTTAAAACTTACAGTACAAGTTTGGCACCATTTGTCCCTTTGTCACATCCTACAACCGTAATTCATCCATTCATTCATCTTCAGTATAAGCACTTTATCCTTCTCAGGGTCACAGTGGCTCCAGAGCTTATCCTGGGAACGCTGGATACGAGGCCAGATACCAGTCCGTCTCGGGGAACCGTACGGTTATGATTTCTTCATAAAATCAACTATTTTTTTTTTTTCAGATAGATCCTAAAGAGTGAAGCCTTTTATTGGGAAAATTCTCTTGTGAAAAATCTGAAATATCATATTTATATATAATATAGTGCAGTACAAATTCTTATTTCCTTTGGTCTTCCCACATCCTGAATTCAATAAAGTCATGTTTATGAGAAACCTAAAATCCAGATGCAGCAAAGTTATGTTTTATATAATTAAGATTACAGTCTTGTTCACCAGAATTCTAGGTTTGTGCTAGAAGCTCATGACCACACAGACACAGAGAGGAAGGAAAGTGACCGCGTAAACACAGAGGGGAAGTCTGCACTAACTGACTGGATTGTAGGCTTGTTCCTCAACCGAGTACGCTTAAAATATCGATCTGCAAAAAGAGCCACTTGTTTTAGTTCTGAAGCTGTTTTACTGACTGAGAAAAGCACCGTCATGTTGTACTAATTATAAACAGTCCAAGACGCTTTAGTGGTCAGAACTTCAAGCTGCAAAAACATTGTCCATTTGCTCAGGACCAGCTGCTTGTATTATACAATGTTTTCTCTTAGTCTATAGCTGTAACTGATTTGAAATGTAATATATCACATATCTTGGACTGTTTAAGAAACCTTGGAGTGTTTAAAGATAATTATACACTCCACTAACATCTGTGTTTAATGGAGCATGAAGAAAAGACGCCACAACGTTTTATATTTAACAATATATATTTTTCCATTTCAATTGTACATTCTGTTTTGACATAAGCTTTAATTCACACACAAAAGTAGGCATCTAAATAAATACTATATAAAATAGAACTTCAAAATAAATATATCTATAAAGGGACATTTTTTTTAATATGTTGGAGGTTTAGTTTTTTTTTTTTTTCTTTCCTTTTTTGCCATGTTTAAAATAAAACGAAAAGCACATTGCTCTTTTATCAACAGTAAGAATGCAAAAGCAAAAGAAATGCAGAGAGTACAAGCCCAGTTTGGAAGGTTGCTTAATTGGGGCAAAACCAATCACTTAAAAACACTAGTGGCCAAGAAAGTGTACCTCAAAAAAAAAAAATTAAAAAAATTAAATAAAATAAAATAAAATATAGTCACAGCATCCTTAACACATCTACACGGTGTTGTGGAAAGGAAGATCATTTTTTTATAAAGGTCAAATTACATTGCAGCAATGCAAACACAGTTTTTTGTGTGTGTTTGGGAACGGGAGGGTGGGGGTCGGGGTGTAAAGGCTAGAAATCTTGGAATAAGATGGAATGGAATGTTACTTGAGAAGGCTCCGTATCCCTCCAAGACAAGTTCATGCACAGCAGCTGTATATGTCAATCAAGCACAGAAGATGTTTCACCATTTCAAGATGAAGGCAAAAAAGCCGTGGCCACAACAAACACGTACAAATGGAACTTGGGTACACTGAAACAGCGTTCCTTCAGTGGATTCAATTAAATCTACAGTTTCAGGGGCACAGAGGAACCTTAGCCATGCCTTTCGTGCTAATGAGACATGGTTAGCATAAAGAGGTATTTTTTATTGCCTGGCACATTTTCTAAATGAAGTGCTTTGAATAGAAAGACCTTGGCCTTCTACCGCACAATCACGTGATTCTGACCCCCACCCACACCCAGCCCTCCCAAAAATATAATATTCATCTATATATATTTTTGTACTGAATTGTAATTAAACTGTACCATGCAATTCTTTAGGACATTTGAAATGCATCTTTAAGACGGCTAGTTTCTCGACACTATTTACAAGAGCACGTATCCTGCATAGATCTAATTCTAGAATATTAATGATACATATGCAACTTCTCACCTATGCAACTATGCAAGCCTCCTCGCTCATCTCTACTTTGGCACCTATCCGAGAATTAGATTGCAAAGACTTAAAACCCTAGTCTTTATACATTCAAGACTAAGAACAGTAGTGTTTTTTTTTTTTTAATCTTCTGCTCTTCTGATTTGTGCAACAAAGATGGGTACAAACATCTGAATATAGAACGTTAAATGTTTCGATTAAATGAGCGTCGTGGAAATTTAGTATATGAGAAGGTGGGTTTCGTCCCTGGCGTCCTGGAACCGGACACATCGTACCTTGCTGTGGGATTGGTTTTGTTAGATCACAAAAAGCTATACCCACATAAAACTAAAGTCCTTTGGCAAATTATCTGTAGGCCTAACTCTAGACAAACCACAAAACTGCATAACAGCGATTCCTATGAGTTGTAGAGTACACATGGAGGGGTTTGGTACATGGCAAACTAGTAGAATTTCACTAATTACAATAATTGTACATGCATTTGTACATAATGCTGTGCTTGTTGTTAGTTTTTTAGGTGTCTTAGTGAAAGTTGAATATTTTGGGATAACCCTCCTGCTGACTTATTTGTCCTGTAGCTTATGGATGTTTTTATCAAATGCTTTTTCATCTGTGTGTAGCAGTTTCCTATTAAATTGACTAACATGTTGTAGTTACATACTATACATAATATGTGAAAATTGTGCTCCCTGAGGTGATATCTTTTCTATAACAAATCAGACTGCTAGTATTTGGAAGAAATATTGTGGAAGTTCACGTATGGTGACATGCATTTGAATATATGTGAAAGTCACTTGTCATTAAAACCCCACAAACCTGTCCCTAAGACGATGGACAGCGAGCTATTCTGCAGAGGTGAATACTGGGCTCTTGCTTATTTTATTTTTTTTAAGTAGTAAACTGCATTTCTGGGTAACAAAGGAACCTGACGTCCTTTGACCAAAACAATGATGCCTTCTGTTCTTACCTCAAAAAAGGGAGGAAAAGCTCTATAACAAGCTTATAAGTGGGCATGGAGGTATAAGTCTAGTTATTTTGATTGTAACGTGTTATCAGCCTGGAATGCACTACAACCTTTTCTCGGTGCCAGATCCGGGGAGGGATTGCCAAAGTATAGAATGCTCTTGAATAGGTGATATTTACTCTGATTGTTCCAAGCCACCCAAAGGCAAAATCACCAAAGGAGAAAACAGACATTTTTGCAGCATTCTGTGATGGCAAGTATTTTAACTAGAGGGTGAAATAGCAGAACGCTTTGATCCCACAGAGAAAACCCCAACGGGAAAAATAGGCCTTATCTCTTTGTAGTTAAACTTAAGACGTGTGCCAATCATTCAAGCAAACGTCATGACTGAGCATTGTGGCATTACACTACGACAGTAAGGACCAAGAGTGAACCCTTTAAGTACCATGATTTGGGGGAAGTACGCAAGAACTGGAGAAGGTTCTGCCACCTTCTGCTCAAAGTCCTTCTTTGTAGATTTCTTTTGGACATCACATCATGAGGCTTGCTTCTCCAGAGGACAGTTCTTGACCTCTGCCACCTTGCAGGCCTGAGCACTTTTGCATCGGCAGCCCGGGCGTCTGAGGCTGTCGTAGCATTTCTGTGAGAGCTTGGCACAACCCACAGCGGGCAAATAGCACATAAGGCATGGCAGCACGAGCGATATGGCTGCCATGAAGGACCAGCGTGCACAGCAGTTTGAGTGTGAACAGGAACACGGCTTGTCAGCGCAGGAGCCTTCCTCATCCTCGTCCTCTGTGCAGTGGTAGAACACGCCTTTGACTAGGCACATGCAGGTGGCTGAGTCCACCAGGTTCTGGGCTGAGCACAAACACTCCTGGTTGCACACCCAACACGAGGGAAGGGTCCGGGGCAGCGTACACTCCGTGCACCTGCACTTTCCACACTTGTCGCACAAAGGCATATGGTTTTTCTCAGTCGGCAAGTCTACCCCTGTTTTTGAGTGCTGGGGTTTGGACCCTGGAAGCTTTGGTTGCTCTGTACCCAGGATTCTGGCATGGCCTCCACCGCTGGTATAAGAGTCCACCAAAGGGGTGGGCGCCGCATGCTCGAGCAACCGCTGATCGGAAGAGGTGCTACTACTACTGCTAATGGAGCTAGGTCGGCCGCTGAAGGAGATCCAGGGGTGGGTGGTGGCATCTGGGGCCTCGTAGCGGGACAGGTGAGGATGGTGTTGAGCTCCGAGCAGGACCTCCTGCCCCCTGGTGGCCACCTTGTGGCTCGGAGGCTGCTGTGACACCACTGCAGGGCTGTCGATGTAGTCGTTCTCCACATGCAAGGACTTCATCTGGTCAATAGGATAGATGGTCAACGGGTGCTGGAGCCGACCGTAAGGGACCCTGCTGTCTAGCAAAGGCTGCACCATCATGGACGAAGAGACTCCAGGAATGTGGTGAGCAACCCTCGACTCCATCTGTAGGTTGTGTCCCTCATACACCAAAAAGAGCTCAGGTCAGCATCTACTAGCCCTGTGAAGACACCAGCATGACATTAGGACGGCACTCAGCTTTTGTAGTTATACTGCTCATACTTTTCTTGTTGACCCCTCTGTATATTTTACATTTTAAATCAATTTTACACAATCATGTTCACTAATTGAGCAGTGCTATCCAATACAACCAAAAACAACGTTTTAAAAAGAAAGATCATATTTCTGAGCTTTGTGTGGGTTTAGGGTAAAGAAATGTACAGGTAATACAGGATAAACCTTAAACATACATATCATACCGACGGATTTTATTCCCACTTACTGCCGAGGAGCTCGTCTGTAGCCAACACTATGGCAACCGAATCAAGGTTTAACAGATTCTGCGATTTCGTCGATGCCAAGAGAATAAAAGCACAACAACCACAAGCACTGCGATGAGAAATCTTGACACGGTTTAGGCTAAATATAGAAGCGGAGACGGAACTCAGCGACAATTTCACCCCGTACATGTTCAAGGCATTAACCCGCTGCAGTCTGTCCGCCCACGACCCTGCTTCTCTAACATCAGTACTGGAAAACCAACAAACCGCTTTGTGTAGGGAACATACATCCAGATTACACGCGTGACCGACGATTCAATAATGAAAGATACTCGGGGAAAATGGAACCTGTTGCAGCATTTCACTGAAATTGAGAAAGCCTTGCGCATCGTGTTCATCTGCTGTAGACCCTGTTCCTCTACTGCGCGTCATGCCGTTCACACTACAGCCCCTAGACCCGACTGGTTTCTCCACCATAGGCAAGCTTTTGGATGGATTAATTAATTAATTAGCGTATTAATTCATCATTCCAAATTGATCAAAATAGGCTACCGCCAAATACAATTTCAGATTCGCGGAGTGGAACCACGAACCTTAAAGCGTCTTGTTTCCACACTGCCTTTTGTTCCGTGTACAAATAAATCCACATTTCAGTGTGTAAAATCGAGAATCATGAGTAAATCCGAGAGGAGAGCTACAGCACATTACAAGGAGAACAGTGTGTCTCTCTGGAACACGTCTCCAATCCAGCAACACCACACGGCGCTTCAGTTCCTCCACTCGAACACCAACCATTTACGCAAAGCAGAAAGCAAATCTTAGTTTTAACTCTCTCTCTCTCTCTCTCTCTCTCTCTCTCTCTCTCTCTCTCTGTGTGTGTGTGTGTGTGTGTGTGTGTGTGTGTGTTTATTTCGTGCTTGAATAGCCCACGACCCTGCCACTGTGGTTATACTGTAGTTAAATATTGACACGACGCGCAAGTACAGAGACGTCGTTTTGCTAAAGTGCGACACTGACCGCGTTTGGAAAAAAAATCAAGGTATAAAAGAGAAGAGAAATAATCTCCAGTGGAAACAAAAACAGGACAAAACAAAGTCTGATTTTACAGTTTATGGCGCATGTTTTATATCGGACAGAAATAAGACTTACTTGTTTTGGAGAGCAGCGCATTTTGACTCTGGAGGTTCAGTTAGTATATTCCAACACTAAAGCAGTAGTTCCGTGTAAAACAAAACCCCCCAAAAAGGCCAGGTTAAAAGTCCGGAGCAGCATGAGCGCAGTGTGTACTGCAGAGAGGACACGGGCTTTCTGACACGATGTTGCAACTACATAAGGGGGGAATGGCTTTTTATGAATGGGAGGGTTAGGAGACGTACTGCGCAGATGCTCTGGCTGAGGCTTTTTTTTTTTATGAATGGGAGGGCATAACGACTCCGGACGCAAATGCGTGGGGGTTACACTTTTATGAATGGGAGAGCTCCGGATTTCACTGCGCATGCGTGCATATGAGCGTTTCATGAATGGAAGAGACAGCGACAGAGAGAGAGAGAGAGAGAGAGAGATGGCGGAGAGGGAGCTTTTCGTCACCAAGGGCAATGTCAGAGTGGATTACACGAATAAGGAGATTCTGTGCTTCACTTTCATTAATGCTGCGCTCTTATTGTGTCCTCTGGTTGAGAATAATAATTATTATTTTTAAAATATTAAACAAAAAGCGCACAGGAGTTTAATGCTGAAAACACCACGAGGCTTTGATTCGAAATCAGACAAGACAGTGTGAAAAATGAGAACGAGGTAACGCGTTATGAAAATAAAATAGTTTAAATAAAAGAGTCCAAAGATCTGACAAATCTATTCCAAGTGTCCATGAGTCATTGGTTTGCCTACGCGCAATGCAGAATGGTGACGATACGCAGCGCGCGCGCGCGCTTGTGTGTGTCACGTGTGTTTTTGTGTCGTTGCTGTATTAGCTGGATCGAGATTAATTTTTAGCTCGAGTGTACTTTATCCTCGTGTGTGACTCGGGTTAAGGACATCCTGCGCGTTTTATCATCGCTGCTTTGTCGTTACTTTTACACGCGCGCTATGAACAGCAACAAAAAAGACTGGAAAGCTGTAGATCAGCAATAAAAGAGCAGGCGGCGCCGGGGCATGCGGGATCCACAAAAGAACAGGATGTTGTTGATTTGTAACGAAACCGCGAGGAGGAAATGAGTGTGAGTTTTCCTTTGAGCGGTCCTGCTGTCCTCCCTGCCCCCGCGGATCAACCCGCAGCTCGCGGCTGGACTAAAGCTGTCACAGGTTAATTGACGGCCTCCGCGTTCGTCCTCATTTCCATGACAACACGGACCTCGATTTCCTGACTAAGGTTAAATTCATTCACAAAACACTCGGTTCATATTCACGTTTCCCTCCTGCGCCACAGCCAGGAATTCATTACGAAATAAAATCACCACGTGACCTGTACTGTATACTGATATACAGGCGTTTTTACAGCAACAGGAGCACATATCATTGTTATTTATAATCATTTACCATCAACCAATCTCACCTTATTAATAAATACACCTTTATAACAGTTAACTGAACATTATATGTTATAAAACCTGCTGTATACGCTCTTCTTTTTCCTGCAGGAGCCTAAACCTCCTTTACAGCCCAGAGAACTAGCTTTCTAACAGAAACGGGGGAAATACATGATTCTGATTGGTTAATCCTGTTTCTCAATATAACAGCTGGTCGCAAAAAATAAAATAAACAAACAAACAAAAAACGAGTTTATTTGATATTTGCTTGATGGGTGTTAACCAGCCATGAATAAGGATTGGGAACTTTCAGTTGGGATTCAGACCCGATATCCACTCCTCTGTGCTCCTGGGATCCGTGTCTGAGTAGATTATTTCTAACCCAACAGAACCACACTTATAGTGACTAACATGTGATTTTATTTTAGCCACGTAGGCAGCGTAGAGAACACCTATTTCCGGTTCCGATTGAAGCTGTAGTCTAGACGGATGATGCTGAGGTGCAAACAGCCTCCTTGGCTACTCTTTAAATGTGATGCTTTTCATTCAGTGCTAATGAGCGCAAACTGGAAATACGATTATCACAGAGGAAATAAGGGCGCTTTCACAGCTCCAATACACAGCAGGTCACACTTTACTATGGAAATGACCCTCAGCAGGCTCTCACACATATTAACAGGTCAAACTGGTGAAAGGATTCATGTAATGCTTTTCTGTCAGCACCATCATTTAAGTGCTTACAAGCTCAGGCATGAGATCTTTCCTCTTTCTCTCACACGTTTTCTCTTCTAGCTGTTTCTTTATTCACTTGAAAGATAATCAGCGAAATATGTATGTAAATAGCATAGATATACCACTGAATGGAACTCCAATTAACTACACATTATTTACAATATTACAGTTGTTTTCACCTAATCTAAAGAGTAACACATGCAGACACACTTTTCTCAGAATATGCACTAAAAAGCACTGCTTCATCCAAGTCGTGCCTGGCTCCGAAGCATCAAGCCCACAGGAAGGAACTAGTTTGCAGAGAATGCAAATCTCTAGTGAGGTGAGTTCATGTGGGAAGAAGAAGGAGAAGACACCACTACCACCATCAGTGAAGGGAAAGCTGAGCTCTTGCTGAGATGGTGACCTCTGACCCTTCTTCAGAGAACTGACAGGAGTGCCCCTGAACTCTCACCCACGGGACAAACTAGCAATGAAGCGTGACCTGTTGTTGGGGCGTGGACCCAGCATTCACACGACTGGCATTCTCGTCATTCCACACGCCACTCCTCTCATATAGCACCCTCCCTCCTATGAGACCATGAAAGCACAGTTACAGAAGACCCAGATCTTCTGTAGATCTTCAGTCAGATAGTAAAATTGTGTCTTACTGTGTCTAGAGAAAATGCCCTATATTCCAAACATGCTTTCCCAAATTCTATAACAGACTATCATTTTTTTGTCTTTAAAAATAAGGCTGATGTGTGGTTCATATAGATTTTTTTTTAAATAATAAAGCAAGTCTTTATTTTGTTCAGGGTCAACATGGTCAGAATCAGTGATTGAGCTCAGCAGAGTACTGTAATTAAATCAGGCACATTTGTCCTGATTAGGTACTAATATGAACTGAAATTGTATGTTATATTCCTTATTTTGGCCTTTACCTTTTGTTGAACAATAATTATGAGAACAGCCACATTCGTAAATTCATGACTTCCTGGGAATGACACTTTTGCAACATCACAAGAATTTCAGTGCTTTTCTGGGAAACCTTGTGAGGAGGATATTATTTTCCTCTTACATATCACCTTTGACTCAGGTGCTTTTAGCAACCTGACCATAATGTTGTCCGAAGGAGCATCGGTGAGAACAGAAGAGTTACCTGCTCTTCGTTTGCAGTGGTTCCCAGAGTTACTACCAATCAGGGGTTTAATTTAAGCCCTGACTCAGCACGGTCGTTTTGAGGGTGGTTTCAGATCAGCAATATCTACCCCTCTGTTGACAAGCTAACACCTAAAATAAGCTACGGCTGGGGAGAGGCGTACATCGCCACCAAGTAGTCTAGTTCCATCGATACAGCAATTTTCTGATTGATGACGGAGTGTCTGCCTCCGGACATGACTCAGGGAATTTTGTTGCCTGACATTAATGATTAATGATCACAAGGTCTGTGAGTGTCAGTCAGTGAGGAGGAAATTAAGAAAAGGAAGCAGAATTGTAGAGGATGTTCAGTAGATGTGATCCTGATATCCTCACCATTTAGCCATTTGTCTGCTAATTTTATATTCTGATTATTGCATTGATAAAAACTCCCTGGTGTGCTCAGGTACCAAGCTGTCTAATTCAGAGACTCCTATTTTGTTAATTGGCCGTATTGTCTGCGTATCAATCAGATCAGCACTAGGGGATCTAAGTGGAAAGTGCAGTGTAAAGTAAGTTTACCCAGGAGGAAGTGCAGGTCTTTGATCTGGGCTAATGAGCTGCCAATATTGCCCTCAAGGGCCACTTCCTGGGCCAGCTGGAGGCCTGTGAGTTAGGCCACCTGAAACAACATGTAGTCTCCCTTTTCCTAAGTGCCCCCTCCTCCTCCTCCGGACACCCTTCCCCCGTTCTTCCTTAATGCTAAGTCTCTGTCTCTCCCCATTCACGGATAATTGGAGATAGAGGTGGGTTGAAGTCACCCAGTGTCCTTTTGTCCTCAGTGCATTTATTCACTCTCTGCTCTATCGGGAGCTGACACAGTCAGAGTATTCAGTTTGATAGATGTTCTCCCTGATATGGCATTCTGTTTAAATAGAATTCAGTTGCAGCAAATCTACCTTCAGCTTTTAACAGTTTTTCCAGAATGATTGAAGTAATATTTTCTTGTAATTTGGCTGTAAGTTTGATGATTAAAAAAACCCACTTCTGCTTGTTTCTAATCAGATCTCAGGTGCAGACAGAGGACGACCACGACATAATAAAGAAAGATCTTTGAAAATAGTTTTAAATATGTATATTTATCTAACCCTAAATGAAAAAAATATTGATAATGAAGTGCTGAAACAAATTCTGTCCCTACAGTAGCCTTTAGAAAATTCGAGACTTGCTATACAACGTCCAAATCCTCAGCGCGCTCCTCAACTCCAATCCCAGAAGGGTGTCCTTCTCGCTCCTTTTGTAAATGTGGGAGAGGTTTGAAATAGAAACTCAGCCAGGTTTCAGAAGCTCCATTTCACATTTAATTCTCTTTGACCCAATCCAGTTCAGATACCCACAGTCCTGGGAAAAGAATTAACAGGCTGTGTTTTTTTCCCACCAATCATCCTCTGAACACCAAGCCACGCCGAGGTCGATGGCGAACACACAGCAGCCCTTTTGATGGACCTGGGGACAGTGCGACATGGAACACTTCCTGGGCTGAATAGCACCCCGACACTCGACACCTGGGACAGTGGCGCTACGCTGTTGGCACCGGGCCAAGCCCGATGAGGCACCTTTGTGTACCCAGTCACAGAAACCCTACCTGGAAAGATCTCTCCGTGCTGGTTCCCATGCATTGCTCCACTCTAGCCTTCATCCCCTTTGTGCCAAACTGACTTGGGACTTGTTTCAATCTGGACTATACTTCCTCTCTCTGTAAAAAAAAAAAAAAAAAAGGAAAGAAAAGAAAGAAAAAGCATGCATGCACTTGGCTTCTTTGCCATGCCCTGGGGCAGTCAGGCACTGCACATACTTTGTTGTAGATGTAAAAACAATTTCTGGGATTAATTTGCTGGCATTGTTCATGTTGTTGAACAAGAGGTGTCTAGTTTCATGCTTTATTTACTGTTGCTCGTCATATCTTTATGTACACTTAGGTTAAAAAGCTTCAGCAGAAAAAGACAGGTTTGACATAGCAGAAAGTCAATAATACAGAGGAAGCACTACTCCTCTGTTCAGTCTTCATAGTGAAAAGCATATGCACTAATGTTATTAAAAGTGATATGATAACCATGAAAAACTGTGCCCATTAATAGAAAACAGAAGAGAGGAGTAAGAAAACGCCAAACCACAACAAGGCATGGAATGACTAGCATGTGTGTAGGGGCCACTATGTGTCCATTAGTGCCAAGGTTCTGCCTCGGGAGTCCCTGTCGCTTTGGGCCGAACCCACCGGTTCGTCCGGCTCCTCAGATGCAGAAGGCTGTCTCCCTGGGAAGGTTCAGTGCGTCGTACAAAGTGACAACACCATCAAAGCAGCCCGGCTTGAATAAAAGACCTTTTTATGACTTTCCTTCAAAGAGCAACTGGAAGTTCAAAGCACACACAGAGAGAACGAGTCGATGGAAAGTTCAGAATCATACGGAGAGAAGAGGAAGAGAGAGAGAGAGAGAGAGAGAGAGAGAGAGACAGAGAGACTTGGCTGGGGGAGGAAGGCCTCAAAGGAGATTCAATATCACTCATGAAAAGCCTTTTCCAACCTGCCGGCTGCTCTCACAAGCACTAAATCTTCAGTATGCGGTTATCATTTGCATGAGGTTACCCATCACCTCGCTGATGTATTAAATATACACATCTCAGACTCTTCAAATGATAGCAGATTTTTAAAAACGTGCCCTACCCTTTCATAAGCTGTAGTTATTCTTTCATTAAAAGATCTTGTCTTCACAGAGATATGATTTAAAATTTACCAAACAGTTCCAAGGGATTTGTAATAGAAACAGGAGCCGTGGTGGTGCAGCAGGTAGTGTTGCCACCTCACAGCTCCAGAGTTCCCGGTTCGATCCTGAGCTCGGGTTTCTGTCTGTGCATGTTTGTCCCATGTCCATGTGGGCTTCCTCTAGGTTCTCTGATTTCCTCCCATCTCCCAAACATATACCAGTAGGTGGATTGGTTTGGAAGATAAATTGACCCTAGTGAATGTGTGTGCGAATCGTGCCCAGCAATGGTCCGGTGTCCGGATAGACTCCAGACTCCGAGACCCCGTCCAGGATAAAGTGCTAACTGAAAGTGAGTGAGTGAGGCAGTAAACTGGACAAGTTTAGAAAGCATGGACACCCATCATTCATTAATATGGACAATAATGTTCATAATATTAATGATAATAATCATTTTATACCCTTCCTTTATTGCTTGCATTTATTCATTAGCCTATTGTTTTAAAAACTGTAATGTTCACTCCAGCAGTACTGACCACAATGTAAAGATTCAAGTGCACAAGACCCCGTGTATTTTCGGAAATATACAGTATACAGTATAGGCACTATACACAGACACCAGCTCTGAGACTCTGAGCCTGGTAACTACATTACAGTCCTGTAAAAGATATATGTAATTGTGTTTTTGGGTACATGGATTCTCTTACTGGTCAGTAGTTAAACAACACATTATGTTTTAATGGTGAAATAATGCAATGTTTAAGACAATGATGGTCTTTTTCAAGGACAAATGCGATTAAGGATTTTTAAATTAAGGTCATAATATCAGAAGTAAAACAGCAAAAGACCGCTACTGAGGTACTGAAGTTATTTATTAAAGGATTTATTTAAGAGTTTCCTATGCTTGACATATGTACCCTAACCCTATGCAGAACTGGTATTTTTATTTGGGTGGCTTCTATAATATATTTAAAAACTATCAGAGATTACGGAATTGCTCAAGGCATACCCTAAAGACCCAAGAATATGAAAATGTCTCCTATTAATATTATATAACTTAACATGTAGTATATATAGACTGTATATAGCTGTATACTGTATATAATTATAACTCATCATGGCCAAACGAATGAATCTGGACTCTTATTAAAATGTGCATGAAGTAGTAGTTTAAACAAGAATAACAATTTATATCGACAGAAATAAATATTATATGAATGTTTAATGTTGCCTTGCTGGAATGTAATCTAAACATTACAAGCTAGCAAACATCTGTAAACATCAACCAACAGATGCATCTGTAGCTGTATTAGATTAAAACAAAGGATTTCATGTAAACTTGCTGTATGAGTTATATCTTAGACACAAAATCATCGAGATCTCCATGCTTCTTTATTAGTATAAGTTGGAAAGGTGTGGTAGGAACAGGTTGTTTGTGTATTAGCTTAGGATTCATAAATTAGAACAGACTAAAACATACTTTTCTCATATAGCATTTTACAATATCACTAAAATAAGAGGTCTGCAGATTCATAATTAACTCTATAAAAAGTACAAAATACAGCTTCTGTATTTGAAATACTGTCATAGTTGAACAACAGCGAGGCATTATTGATATACATATGTACAGCATATACCAATAAAATAGCATGAAATCTTTCATCTAATGCTAAGAGAATGGAACAGCACTGAAAATTCAGAGTACTGAGTTTGTTATCGCTTGCACAGCCTTCAGTAGTCCGATCTTCTGAACAGCTGATGCGACGGCTTTCCTAAACCTCAGCTGAAACCGTATCGGGTCACCTGTACCATTATATTAATAGAAAGGTCCAATTTCCGCTTGGTGATATATAATGCAGGTATCTCCTTACAAAAAGCCCTCCCTCTGGGGGTGGCTGTGCGCCTCTGCAGTGCCTCCTGAAATCCCACAACCCTTAATCCCCTTAGCAACAAGAGTCTGTTTCTCTGCTTAGACTGAAGTAGGCCTCTGAGGCCGAGTGTATGCCTCAGCCTGTAGGCCAAGAGCCTCCTGTTTACAATTTCCCTATTCCTGTTTTTAATGTTGCTCTGAGAGCAACCACAAAGGGCTAGTTTTGTCTAGCAGGAACAAGGGAGCTATTAGAGGAGAGATGGAGGGAGGAAGGACGGAAGGGGAGATTCAGCGAGGGTAGGAGGAGGAGGGAAATGGGTGCCCCAGGGGGGATTAGCTAGTGCAGCTGCTCCCTTTGGGGCAAGATATGAGAGGCATTTTTATATTAGGAAATATTACAGTGAAGGACACTTAGGATACATGTCCATGTGGGAAGAGGGGCAGGTTATTTATGCGTTTTAGCATTTTGTTCCATTCCAATGCAAATGCAAGGTTATCGTTTTGTTCTCGTAAACAGGAGGTCATCGTCTTTGAATTGTTTCCTGAAGATATGACTGAGTGGATCAATAAGGCAGCACACAAAGCGCATCTGTCAGAGCGCACACAAGTGATAGTATTCATCAGAAGCTCCAGAGAGGAAGTGTGTGTGTGTGTGTGTGTGTGTGTGTGTGTGTGTGTGTGTGTTTTCACTGTGTAATGTCTACTGTCTTAAAAGATTTTTATATTGCTGTAACAATGTTTTTTGTTGGTCCAATTATAAAATAGCTTAGTGAATCAGTCATAGAAAATTTGACCAAGTTTAAAAGTCTGTAGATTTTCCAAACTCTAAAATTAAATTCCAAATCTTATTTGATATAAATATATATATATATATATATTTTTTTTTTTTGAAAGTATTCCTGTAATTCTTAAAGAACCCTTTAAAGAACACGCTGCTTATCTGCTAAACCTTTACATTGGACTACAGTAAGGTCATGAACCAGCATGTCATCCTCACTCCTCTTACAAACATGTATTGTGTAACTGCTGCAACAATTTTCTTTTGTTTTTTAAAATAGAAAAGAAGTGAAGCTTCTTTCCCTGGTGTTATCTCCTGGGTTCGTCCCCGGGGAAGATCAGGTCCAGGCGAATCATGCAGCAGGCTTCACGTTGGAAAATCACCACAAGTTTTTCCTCTCTCCATATGGCAGCCATTTGTCTTGAGGAGTTCTACCGGACATAATATGAAAAAAAGGAACAGAACGCACTGGGACGTGATCTCTAGAGGACTGGTGTCCTTCACATTCAAGAAGAGAGAGAGAGCGAGAGAGAGAGAGAGAGAGAGAGCGAGAGAGAGAGAGAGAGAGAGAGAGAGAGAGAGAGAGAGAGAGAGAGAGAGAGCGAGAGAGAGAGAGAGAGAGAGAGAGAGAGAGCGAGAGAGAGAGAGAGAGAGAGAGAGAGAGAGAGACTGCCTGCAAGTAAACGGTGACATACATGTCTGGAGAACTCATGTAGGCCTTAATAAAAACAGGCTCAGGAAACTAATTCCATCTGTTTGTTTGGAGTTCATACTGGACTGGAACTATCAGCAAATAACAGAATGACAACGGAAAAAAAGAAATAAATGATTTAGATGTAAAGTCAAGGAGATGATCGTCAATCCAGCTTAACGTTTCAGGCAGCATTCAGGCGAGTTCTGTGCTAAAACCTAGAAGGCTGTGAGTTCAAATCCAACATTAGGCCCTCGAGCAAAACTTTTAACCCCCAAAGGCTCGGCTATGTGCTTGGATTATGTTCTGTTGCTTTGGATAAAAAACGTCTGCCAAGTCCATAAATGTAAACTTTCAGCTAGAAGCACTGATTCAGGGAAGAAAATACTGAATAATGTACCATCCCTTTAATCTCTTTTTTTTTCTTTATCCCCCTCTGTTTCGACTTTTTTCTCCCCAGTCTCTTCCAAACCCTTCCATGTGTGCAAAAAGGATCATAATTAACATTTGCCCAATTCGCTAAGGGACACGCATTCTAAGCCCTTCCTTCCTGCTGCAAGTGGAATTCTCATTAAGTCGTAACTACTTTTCAAGAGCAACATTCCTGCTCAGAATGCCAGGTCTTTCCAGCAGACCCAGCAAAAAAATTCATTTCTTAACTGTTATTTAATTGAAACTGCTTTGAGCTGTTATGAAATTGCTTAATAAAGTAAGGCATGGAGGGTCATGTCTCTTTAAGATATTTTGGATGACAGGTTATAACCTCCATGTAGAGGCATCAGTTCTAAATAAATAAATTTGCTCATTTGGAGTGTACATTTCTTGTTCTTTTTAAAATCACTTTTATTAAGGGAGAGAGATTGCCTGATTTGATCATTTAAGACCCTGGGGAATTTTAGCATTGTTTATTGTTATTGTGAGTATAACGGAGGCCAGGGATCTGTTGGAGCAACCTGATGCTCTGCTTTTCCGTGCTGCTCAGTCCTGGCCACATTCTCTCTCTTTTTACCTGGACCGAATGGAGGAGACTGGGCTAATTAGGATTCAGCACTTCCCTACTTGGCTGGCTCATTTAGTAATTTGTCTGGCTCCTTTCCTCCTTCCCTTCGGCCTGTAAAATGATCCTTCTACATAATTTGCCCCAAACCCCCCCGCCAACTTCCCCCAAAAGGTGGATACTAATCCTGTAAGAACCACAGAGAGGAAAGCTGGAGGCACAAAATCTAAACACGGAAGGCGGAAGGCCGCCTCTTCTCGTCGAAGGGTACAAACATACCCACATGCACAACGACGTGTGTATGAAAACCGGCACAGTCGTAGCGAGCGAGCTGAAGATCTCAACATTAGATATGTATTAGATATCTGACTCATGTTCGCTTACTTTCAAACGCAAACTCTGGTCACATAAGTTCACACAAGACACTATGTTTTCTACAGTGTGATTTGGGTGATTTGCAAGAAGTCATCGTGTCTTTCTGTTTGTCTCACGTTGGCTCTCGTCCTGTGCTGACCAGCAGCTCACTGGTGCATGGGGATGACCGAGGGGCCAAACAGGGACCGGAGGCACGCTTCTAGACTTGTGGATGAGGCAGAAAATGCATTATGGACTGTAATGGTTGGCTGATCGCTCCCATTCATGCCATGAGCTGCTCACAAAAGAAGCAGGGCTGAGTTCAAATAATACATCTGCTCCTCCCTACTGACCCTAACCCCCTCCCGGGCCTGTTTAGATGTTCATGAGGCACTATTGGTGGCAGGACAGAATGTGTGACCGCTATTCTGGGCCTGGGGTTATGTACCAGCGGTGAACAGCAGGATGACTTCCTGTGTTCTATAGAACATGCTGCTCACTGCCAGGATGTGAAGCCTGAAAGGCGGAAAGTAGATGCAGCGTTTATCATCCAGACCTAGGCAGAGCTTTAGGAAGCATTTCACTTTTTTTTAATGAGCATTAGTTCATTTGAAGATTAGACGAATCAATTACGTATGATCAGTAGCAACCTGGAAATGTTTTTTGTTGTTTGTTCTTCAAGAATGTCCAAGGCACGTCAGGAAACTTTCAGACAGGAAAACAGCATTTTCCCCCTTGTTTTCAAAGCTATTCAAAGAACACTAACTTCTTACGAAATGTAGACCGGGTGTCACCACCATAACCCTGTTCCTGTCTCATGTTCCTGATCTTCCTGACTCCGATTGTTCTATTCACTCCTTCTTTACAAGGAAATCTGAATATTTCAAATATTTGTTGTAAAAGAAGTCCACATGATGTAATAGTGGTAATAATGATCATTTGGCTACTGCTTTAACATGGAACTGGTGTCTGTTTTTGTAAAAAATATCTGATACACTACACCACATTCCTCCTACAGTTTCCTCGGGTTGTTTCATGTGTCTTTCACAGTGACCTCACAAGTTCAGACGTTAATAATGAATCACCTAGGGCTATTCTTAAATCCTTTGTTTGCCAAATGCAGGTGTGGACTGAGATTCCTTTCCTGACAATATGGGATCGCATGTTATTTCTACAACAACCAAGACAACACTGTTTCAGTCCAGAATAACAACAATTACGGACTAATACACACTCAACAATTTCTCTTCTCTTCTCTTCTCTTCTCTTCTCTTCTCCAGTATCTGCTCTCACCTCTTTGCCTTTCTTTCCACACATGTAAGTTTACTAATCTTAAGACATCGGCAGAAAAAGGATGTTGATGCACTCTGGCTTACCTTTCTCTTTTCCCAAAGCATCTCTCTCTCTCTCTCTCTCTCTCTCTCTCTCTGTGTGTGTGTGTGTGTGTGTGTGTGTGTGAGTGAGTGAGACTGATATCAGCACTTGGAGGCTAAATGGAGCTGTACTTCATCCTGGCTGTTTGCTAGGCCCAGCTGGAAGACAGCGCTCACGGCCCAACCTCAAATTCTCATTTGGAAAACAGATAATACAGAGCTTCAGCTGGACGCAAAGGGTAATATAACCCACATATGTGAACCAGATTCCTCTCTCTCTCTCTCTCGCCCTCTTTCTCTGTCTTTCTTTCTCCATGGTAGACCATTCATCCCTTTAATATGCAGTATGAAGACACACAGATATGTACACTATGCACTATGATGTAAAATATCCAGGTGAGTGTTTGCATTTTTTCCTGATCATTCCTTTCGCTTTGCCATTTAGGGTTATTTATAAACTGTGATGAAACATACGATACATGCAGGATTGAATAAATTACTGGTCTACTGCCTCATATGCAGCACACTACATTTTGTTTGTGTGTTTATTCTAATGCTCACTAACCTTTAACATGCTACCCCTAATTCAAAACAACATTCCATGTTTCTCTGACTTCCTCGCAAGTGTGCAACCCCCAAACTCTCTCTCTCTCTCTCTCCCTCTCTCTCTCTCTCTTTCTGAGGGTCCAGTGGGAGTGGAGAGTTCGTGGCTGATAAGGCTGATGTCATTCCTAAACTTCCTGTGGATGTGAGTAACTGTACATGTTGTGCTCAGGGGTACGGTAGGGGAGCAACTATAAAAAGTGCTGTGTGCTTATCACACACACACACACACACACACACACACACACACACACACACCTCTGGAATTAAGATACACAGCACAGAACATTTCTAAAAAATAAATATATAAAAAAAAATAAAAATTAGCTCATATTTACAGCATTTGTTCCAAAATATTTGGAGTCTTATATGCATATGGTTGCTTAATATCTAATAATTTCGTTTTATAATTTGTAGTTCCATGCAGAACATACAAACACACACATTTCTTTGTTTTCCAGTTCCAGCAGTGACTGAAGCCCAACGTAGACAAAATCCTCCTCGTCCTTTTCTTTCTCTCATCAGATCAGATCGGATCAGATCAGACAGAGACCATGATCGAGAATTATGAGTACCTGAATGAGGATCTGATTATAACACTTCCAAATGTACAGGAGCTGGTGCATTCACGCGTTTATCTCTGTGGGATGTTCTCGGTTCTCTCTTTCAAGGCTGATATTCTGTTTTGAATATCAGGAGGCGAAGGAATCAGCCTTTATGAACTACTGGCAAATCCAGCAAAATATATATATTTTTTAAAAGAAAGAAAAATAGGAAATTGCATTTGAGATTTTTAACAAGTACTTTGAAATTACTCGAGAATTATTTCAGCTAGAAAAAAAAAATCGCAGATAGAAGAGTCCATTGTAAATATCTGGGTCTGTTACAGATTTGTCTACATGGTGGTGTTGATCTGTCAGTTTTTCTTCCTCCACCACTAGGTCCATCCGAGATCATCGTTAGCATGATTTTGCCAGAACGAGTGGTTGAATGTTTAGAGGATTTGTATGGAATCATCCTTGTAACCGGTAGATGAAATGATTAGCTTTTGGGATCAATCCAAACAGGGTGAAGGTCACAGCAAGGTCAAATGTCTGAAATAGTTTTTCTTCAACAGCTTCGTTCATGTTTGAAGTTTATTTTAAGAGTCAAACAAATTAGTAATAAGAAGGATTAGATGTTTAGGCGGCGGAGACGTTCCCATCCACCCTGTTGGTCTTGAGTACTACTTGTTTAGTAATGCAGTAAAACATGAGATTTTTATGAGACAGAGTAAATTGTTCTGATGTTTAGGTTCAGTCGTGCTGTCACAGAAGTCGTCCTTCATCCAGGTTGATGTGGAAGATCTTAGGATTCATTGACATTTAGAATGGTTGAAAGTACTTTGGTTAAAAGCATAGGTTTTACTATACATCACTGAATCGATGATTTTTAATCCGTTTATGTGGAGTGTCCACCGTACTCGTCCTTGTGAACGAGCTGTTTCTATGGAAACGATAACGTATTAGAACGAGCGCGTTAATATAAACCTGTGATTTGTGTTACAGACAGGGATACTGTCAGAGCTGCTGTTATAGAAAATGAATCATCACTTTCTGATTCAAGAATTCAGCTGCGCTGTGGAATATAGAGATATGAAAACACACCCTGAAATGTTGGTTAGTCTGGACAGCAGATGTGTTTTCTGTCTATAGATCTGGGTTATATATCTATATCTCTCTCTAGCCTGATAGGTTTCAAAGAAAGTTATGATACGACTTGAAATGTTTGTTTTTGTACTTTTAATACACGCATGCATTTTTACATATTGTGTGAATAATTTCATGCCGTTTAGCAGGAAGTTTAATTCTTTATGTGCAGTAAAACACCTCCAGCTAACGATTAGAGTGTTTAAAAAAGCGAATGACTACAGACCCGAGACTGACACGCACTTCACAGACTGTGAGACTTGAGACTTCACTCAGACTTGTGAACATCTCTGCCTTAAGGAAAATCTTGTACCATGTACATTCTTAAATATAAAGGTACCTGAAAAGGTTCTTTAGAGCGATGCAATATAATGAATGAACAATTTTTGGTTTCTTAAAGAACCCAAATGTGTACAATAATATTTTTCTATTCACTGGAACCACAGAGCTTTTTTATTCTTGAACTATCCGCTTACTCGAGTCCTGGGTGTATTCCTGGCTTGTGCCCAGTGTTCAGGATACACTCCAGACTCACCGCAAACCCTGACCAGGATAAAGCACTTACTGATTGTACTTAGCTACAGCTGAGAATTGTATATCTACATACTGACCCATAATGTAGGTGTATCTGACACAAAAAATGTGTACTTGGTCTTTCTGTTCTTTTGATAAACCTGCTGAGGTTGTTCTTGTCTATTCTTCCATTTTATTGTATAATTTAATCCATTCATCTTCTAGGACTTGTCGGTGGGTTTAGACTCTCATTCTTGACTCTTAACTAGTTAATATTTTTTTCAAGTAGTTTCACTTTAGTTACTGAATAATAAGCTTTACATTTTTCCATCTACACCAGCTTTCTGTGTATTCATCTATCAGTTTTTATTCATGATTTTAGTTTTGTACTGTGATCTTTTATGCTTTAGCAATGTTCCATATTCACAGTTTTGACACTACTCATTCACCCTTCTCTCTTGCTCCAAACTGCTCCACACTCGCCCACCATGGACTGCTGAAAATCTTGGCATGATTTAAGAGCAAATGAAGAAAATAAAATGCGACTCCTATGTGCTTTCAACTTCCTATGCATACAAATCGAAGGGGTGAGCAGTGATGTGTGAGTCCGTCTCTGCCAGCTGGGCCTCAAGGTCTGCTGTTCTGCTCTAGTCTACCATGGCACTGCTCCTTTCCATCTGCAACGTGTCCCACAATTAGAAATCCTGACACTGAATCCATTCCCCCACTTTCCTCCTATAGCTGTGGAGTGAAGTGGAAAGAACAGACTTAACACGAGAGCAAAAAGCAAAGCATTTCTTTTATCTGGCTTTACGGGTAACTCGCTCTCTGTCTGCATCTGGTCATGGCTGTGAAGAAAGCTGGACTCGGATGGACTGCAGAGAGCGTGATAGTGAGAGGGAATAAATAGAACGAGGTCACTGACGGGAAGTCTAGATCGAGAAGGGGATAGGGAAAGAGATAGTTGGACAAAGAGAGAACAACAGATCAAGCTCACAGGATACAGGGTCATCTCTCATGCAGATCTGTCTCCTGCCTCTGAGCCTCAAGCTCTCTGGCCACTTCCCGTCCGGAAGCTCAGAGTCTTCCCTGGATGACTGCTTAAAGAGCCCCACTCTGGCAGACAGCCTGTAAGCCTGAAATCCTCACTAAACACCACTCAACACACCCGTCCAAGCCCCAAACCGAGCCTCCATCACTTTCCCATTAGCCTTTCTACCAGAGACAGGCGATGCAAAGCCAACGATTCCTGACACTTTCCGGATCAGCCCACTCCTCTGCTGAGACAATGACAAAGCGGTTTACATTCACACGGGTAGAAATGTGAGAAGAGTTATCCCGACCAAGCGGAATTAAAATGTAAGATGGGGCATCAGTCCGTCACAGTCCACCATGCACACACACATTCCCACTTAGGGGCAATTTATCCAGATCTAGTCTTCCTACTGTCATGTTTTTGGACAGTGTGAGGAATCCGGAGAACCCGGAGGAAACCTGTGCGGACATGGAGACAACATGTGACACTCCACACAGTAACCTGAGATCAGGATCCAACTGGAGACCTGGAGCTATGAGGCTCCACAAAAAAAATGAAGAATTACAATTTTCCCATTACAAATAATAAGAATTAACAGCATCTGTTAGCTTTAATGTATAAATACACGTCAAGACAGGAAAACATTTCCGTTATTACCCCAAACAAATGCCTTGGATGAGGCCCTGGAAGGTAATAGCATAATTGTAAAGGTCTAGAACAGTGCTGACATTATTTGGTTCTGTTTTCTTTCCTTTTTTGGTAAATAAATTAGACCTGCTAACTAATTCTGATACTGCTTTGGCCGTCTCTTATACTTAGGGAATTTCTCACCGTTGCCTGAGGTCTCTCTGGCCCAAACTTTGAAATTAGGCCTTCGATCATCAGACACTTTAGCTGCCTGGTGAGATTGGGGGGAAATTGGGGAAATCAACTTATTGGAAATGGTCAGTTTTCCGGATTCTCTGTGGGAGACTGAGTAAGCCGAGTCCCACTCCACCCCCTTACTGAGACAATGGGTCAATTCTTCAAAAAAAAAAAAAAAAAGGTGACCTATTTAGATGTTCCTGTGAATAAAAGGGATAATTATAAGAGCTCTCATCATGCGCTTTCACAGGAGAGGATGTGGCCAAAAAAAGAATGAATGAAGGAAAGAGGAAGTTTGAGGGGTGGGTTGCAGGGTTGTCAGGAGGAAACGTACAAAAGTGACATCATAAAGGAGAGGAAATGCTGTGCTTCAACCTGGAATGTGAAACATTTGCTGAAAATAGAGGCTCTGAATGTGCAGTGTTTGTTTGTCAATAGTTTAAAAAAAGAGGCTGTTTGAAAGGCAATGGGATCTCAGACAATAGCAGGAATGTGAAAGAGGAAATGACGTCTTCATGTTATATTGAGGACAGTAAGCTTGTGAGATTCCGTGAGACCTTACTGTGGAAAAACTTCAAACACATCATGTTCCACATCAGCCCCAAAACTATGTGCACCACCATCGCAGATCGTTCGCATTTCCGACCTGACTCAAGCTAAAAAAAAAAAAAACAGGGACTTAGTCATTAGGTGTGTGTAGATAATGTCAGCATCCTGAGGACGCACTATGAAAGCAGGACTGGGGCAGGAATAAAAGTTTGCCATATTCCAGTCCGGCTTTCCTGCCAAAGTTTTCAAAAACAGGAAAGATAAACGAGGCATGCTGGACTTCCTGGACATCAGTCCCGAGATGTAATACAGGCTGCTCCTCCACATACGGAGGTCCGTGTAAAAGAGCCAGTACTCACTGTGATATGAGGAAAATCTCCAGTATGTGCCCGTGTCTGTCACTACACACTTCTTTTACAAACTGTATAGTTGCTGTGATTTGTACTGAAGTGCGCAGTAGGATGACTAAACAGGAAGGGAGATGTGTGAGGATCATGCTGAAAATGTGATCATGCTGCTAGAAATCCATCCATCCATCTTCTACCGCTTACTCCTTTTCAGGGTCACGGGGAACCTGGAGCCTATCCCAGGGAGCATCGG
>JANDJT010000081.1:24412772-24442063 GCA_024331685.1 Stegophilus panzeri | reverse complement strand
GGAATCATAATTGTTTATAAAGAGACTTGATTGTATTCTTTTGTTAGCATTTGTAAAAAAATAAATAAATAAATAAAATTATATCTATACTCTATACAGTATTATATTTATTATATTTGCAATGTTTTTGTTAAAGCTGCGATTTGTGTTTGTTGGGTTTTTGACTGTGTATTTTTCTCCTGTGGTTTTTAAGTGCTTACATTAAAAAATTACATTTTAAAGCTTATATATTTAGCTTTATAAAGAAAATAAATAAAATAAATATAGGATGGGACTGATATCAGCTGATTTCAGTATCCATAGAATATCTATAGAATTTCAGTATCCATCCATCCATGTTCTGTACTGCTAATACTACACTGGGTCATGGGGAACCAGGAGCCTAACCCAGGCCAAAATGGGGTACATATTCACACACACGTTCACACACCCATTACACCCCCATTACACACAATAACAATCTTAACAATGAAGATTATAGTTTTAATAACAAACATACATTTTATTGCCGTTTATATTTATGTACAGTGAGCCAGCTAAGTATGTGTGTGTGTGTGTGTGTGTGTGTGTGTGTGTGTAAGTGAGTTAAAGTGGCCATTATGTGCTGAATCGTATCTACAAATACAGATTTAAAACCGGATCCCTTTCCCACAACATATTTTACTGAATTTTATCTTGCATTGCTCTCAACCTGACCACCGGGTGGCGCAAGAGACCAGTATATACCGAGGACAGACTGACGAAGCACTGGAGCGACTCTGAAGAGGTATCTGCTTAAATTTGAATAGATTTTAAATCAATAATGACTCTGTATTAAGTTCTATGCTCTACAGTACATTCTCTTCACTTATGACTGTGTTTCCTCCCAGAACACCAGCAGCATCAACTTCACTAATTCACTAAAGCAGCAGAATATACACAAATGAATACATACAAATATACACACAAAGAAAAAATATCACAAAAGCACAACAACAACAATAAGACAAAACAAATGAAAGGAGCCAAAAGATATCACCAATCAGGGATGCTACATGCAATAGACTAGCCTAAGCACCAGGGGGCGCTAATAAAAAAAAGAAAATAACAGAAAAATGAAGAACACGTTCAATGCATACACTACACAGTGCAAAGCAAAAAAAAAAAAAAAAAAACCCCAAAAACACACCAAACAAACAAAGAAAGAAAAAAACTCAAAACACCAATCACAAGAGAACAAACAAAACAAATATGAACAGGGAGACAGAGAAAAAAATAAAAGAATGCAATAGAAAAAATAAATAAACACACATACAAATTCAATAAGAAAATAAATTTACAAAGGAATCACATACAAAGAACCCGAACAGCATCAGGAGTAACCACAGGGGCAAAAAGCTCCACCCCCAGAACCTGGCTTGTAGACTTGAGCTAAAGTTAGCATGCTAACAGGGTCAGCATTAGCATGGAATGTCATGACATAACTTTATAACACTATAAACACACAAAATTCAAGCTTACCTTCACTGTCCTGTTTTTCTTTGTAATGTAAAAAACAAACAAACCACAAAACAATTTGTATTATTTCAGAAATATATTTTTCTTTCTGAACAGACTGAGATGGGGCGGAGTGAAGGGATGTTGGGGCGTGTCTATAAAATGATTGACAGGAGACCTTAGCCAAACACAAACAAGCATAACACAGTTTTCCAAATGGGTTTTCTCAGCCATATAACACACCTGTGCTGAGGCCACGGCTTACGCCATTATTATTTTATCATGTTCAACATATTTTCTTTAAAAAAACAAAAAACAAAAAAACCCCTCACCTATTGCACCTTTAGGTTGTTCTTGTTAAGGGCGTCTGCTAGATGCTTTAAATGTAAATGTAACCTGGACACTGTAACAGGAATCCATTAATAGTTAAATAATTATACCCTTCCATTGTTATTTCATGTTAAGATTATTGCCATGGTTTACAATATTTGCTTTTAAATGACTTTAATAAAACTTTGTGAACAGAATCATGGGATTGGAGTAAACAGTCCAGTCAGAGAAATGCTGGAGAGAGAACACGATCTTGGTTCTGGATGTGATTAATTGAATTTGGTGATATTTTGTTCGCCCTAAAATGCTTCATTTAAATACGCTGTGAGAGCAATTATGTTCTTTCCTAAGAGTTAGTCATGTACACACAATTTCACTGGAAGCATTTGTGCTGTTTATCCAGAAACAATAGAAAATATTTCATCAAAGTTTAGTTTCCATGACACTTTCCAGAGAACTCGTTCTAGCACATGTTCTACAGATATACAGTAATAAATTCCTTAGAGAGCATTTACATTCCTTTTGATTAGCCAGTCACTTTTTAGCCACTTATCTTTGATAATGACTCCTGAAATTTAATCTGCACACAAGATGTTTATTTCTGAACTTTTTCTGAACGTATTTGATCAACTGGCCAGCGCTACTGTCTGATGTTATAAAGTTCTGTCTTCTCTCGTGATCCACTGAAATGATTCTGTGTTCCCAGTATTAAGTTCTGCATTGTATTTTTACAAGTTCTATTCTGGTTTCAATATGCAAGGAGGAAGTTGCTGCAATGAACTTGCAGAGAAATGAACCACAGGAGAGAGAGAGAGAGAGAGAGAGAGAGAGAGAGAGAGAGAGAGAGAGAGAGAGTTCATCCAACCACTTAATCTCAGGCACACGCAGCTGTTCAATAGACAAACTGTCAGATTTACTTTACTCCTGTATGAGGATCTATAGGACCATGTTACTGTGAAGTTGTCATTAGCAATCGCTAGATACCTGCTAGCAAATTTTTTTGCTACTTAATTAGCTTAAGTGGGTAGGTCTGGATTTGAGAGTTAGCATAGGAGAAGGCTTACAGTGCATGTTTATCTGATTAGATGTGCATTGTCATAATTTCTTGACAATTATTATTGACAGGAAAATATTGATTGACTTTTAATGGACTTTATTTACTGTCCACATGGTTTCAGGTCATCTCCACACACTCCTCTGCTAAATTTGTGGCAGCAGCGCAGCGCACAATATCATGCAGATACAGGTCGAGAGCTTAAGTTAATGTTCCCATCAAACATCACGACTTGGCCGTGGCATGGATGTTGGTGTGAGTATTTCAGAAACTGCTGATCTCCTGGGATTTTCGCACACAACAATCTTTAGAGTTTACAAGAATGATGCGAAAAACAAAAAAACATCCAGTGATGATCAGTTCTGCAGACGGAAACGCCTTGTCGATGAGAGAGGGTCAGAGGAGAACGACCAGAGCCGACAGAAAGGCTACGCTAACTCAGGTATAACCATGGTGAGCAGAAAAGCATCTCAGAATGCCTTTGAAATGGATGGGCTACAACAGCAGAAGACCACAGAGGGTTCCTCAGCCAAGAACAGGAATCTGAGTCTACAGTGGAGGCAACCTCACCCAGATCGGACAGATGGAGATTAGATAAAAGGCCGTAGCTTTTACGGCCAGGACCGGGCTACGTTTTAAAAATTGCATTCATTTAAATAATCTTCATCTGTCCGGTTTGGTGATTTTGTGTCCACTGTAGTGTCAGACTCCTGTTCTTGGCTGAGAAACTAAAATAATAACGACACCTCTCTGTTCTCCAAAGCCAGCGTGAATCACAGTACATCCGGTGGTTTTATTTATATTTATATATTTATTTAATTTGGAAGAACAGTTCTGCGTGGTTCCTCTTTAGAACAGGCGAAATCCCCGCTTTGCGATGACGTCATGGATCTCGACCAAACGAGCTTTTAGTTCGCCCCACCCCCCGCGCTGTTTCCTCTCGCGCAGGGGCGGCGCGTCCTATCAGATTGGCGGGCTTGGAATCCTCTAATCCCATTGGTTGGTGGAGTATCAGTCATCGGATTACCGGTGTGGTGGTAGGTTGGAGCTGCAACTGGGGGAATCGAGGCGTTTAAAACGCGCAGAGAGGATTCACCTCTCCTCCTCCTCCTCCTCTCCTCTCCTCCTCCCTGTTGTCATGAGAGCCGCGCAGGTTTACCTCAAATCCTCCTGACGGCCTTGTTCAGTTTCAGGACACACACACACAGAGAGAGAGAGAGAGAGAGAGAGAGAGAACTCACGCGTATTATACGGAAGTAGAATATTTTGGGATGCGGCTGTGGTGGTGGTTGTTATCTAGAAGCGGCATGTTGCAGCGCGCGCTGTGTTGGTAAAAGAGCAATCACCGCGTCGATAATGTAAAGATAATTAACTAACAAACGCGTTTCGGGTTTTTTTCTCTCTCTCTCCCTTCGACATTCACTATTAACATTTCCTCTGAATTCCACACCAGTCAGATCTGAGCGCTTGGGCAGAAGAATGGGATTACCCGCTCTGGAGTTCAGTGACTGCTACTTGGACAGTCCTCAGTTCCGAGAGAGATTAAAGTCCCACGAACTGGAGCTGGACAACACCAACAAGTTCATCAAGGAGCTCCTTAAGGACGGGAAAGCGCTCATCCAGGCCCTGAAGAGTAAGACCTCTGAGCTCAGGTTTTCACTGTGTTGTCCTAGCTGCTGTGAGAATGCTGTTTGGGTGGAGATCACTGATCCATATCGTTCTGAAACCGTTAAGTGTGTGCTGTGTGTTAGAATAAAAGCTCGTCTCAGTGCTCTTCTTAGGCTACTTCGCAGTGGTTGCAGAGCAAAAAACAAGAAAGTTCCAAGTTGACTCATTTTTGTTGCATCTTCAGCACCAGCAGTGTTCTTCTGCACGCCTCCAGCTCATGCACTTGAAAAGAACCGTACTTTCGGCACAGGTGCAAGCTGGGTGCTGATTATTCTTAAAACTTTCGGTTTTCTTATTAATAGAAGCATGCGAATTAAGGAATAACACACGACTGTTGATCATTTTTCGGTTATAGCACACATCAAAGTGTTTTATCCTTTGGCAACTTTGCCGTCGATTACAAGAACAACACGTTGTACACCTTATCCATTTATAGTTACATTTAATGTTGCTGTTATTGCTTACAAACCAAAAAGCGTAAACTCCTCTGTCATGAAGATGTCGGAAAGCTGCTACAAAGCCCTGACACAGGAAACTCCTTTCGTAAATTATAAATAAACATCTCGTTATAGAAAACGTCACTATATCAAATTAAATCTGTTTATGCAAGTCCCACACACACAGAGACTTTTCTCCGTACTGTGTGAAATTTCAGCTTGGTTTATGCGAGTGTTGGTGCGAGTGTTGGTATGAGTGTCGCTGCTCAGGAAAGTATCTGTCGATGTCACAGGAAGTTCTGTTGCAGAATCTGAGTCAGACAGGGCCTACACACACAGGCACGAGCACAGGGTTCACTGTTAGATGACTAGTGTTTACTATCGACTTTAATGTAGAGCTCCTGACTCTAAACATTAGCGAGAATTACCTCCTTGCTTATAAACACACAATGAACCTTCTATTTAAGCACCAGCACAATGAAAGGCTCCTGTTTAGAACCTCAGCCCTGAACCATATTCATTATGCTCCTAGACTGAAGCCATGGCCCTGTAATTTCAAACACGTGTCTGCAATATACCTTTTTGATATTTTAATTGACATTAAATTCCAAATAATGAGACAGAATGGTCACTTATTCATTGAGGAAAGGTCGGCAGTGACGCAAGGTGCAAGGAATACCCAGTAGTAACACAAAGACAATATCGGGGGCCAGTAATACAGCACAGAGCAAGCTAGAAAATATTCCTTTGAGATGTGTAGGCAAGTCACAGTTATGAAACGGTTGTTGCAGATTATTCGTAAACTTAGATTAGGAATGAATTGTCTCTGCTGTTGATTCTGCAGCAGTTATGAAATGAAATTAAGGAATAAAACATGGCTGGTGCTGGTTTTATAGGAAAATAACAGCGCATCACTAAGTTCCTTGTATACCAACACTAACAATTTATTCAAAAACAACGTCTACATGCGATCCATTTATAGCTGTGTTTAACATCTGCAAAACAAGTTCGTTCCTGTTCTTACTTACATTATAGCAGCTATAAACAGCCATTCCCTCACCAGCTTCGGCATTTTACCGAGAAACCGCTGACACTGGAGACTCCTTCCACAAAGTGCATTAATATCACTAATCAGATCAGAGACTTTATCAGTGTGGTGCTATAACACTGTAATAATGCACTGAACGTATAATTGAATAAAATTGATGCTCTAAAACTGTAGATGTTTAACGTACTATGGAAAAAGCATGGCCACAATCTTTACGTTATAACTGCGAGGAATATTGCTGTGTTCTGATGAAACATAGATTAGAAGTACAATTAGAAGTAGATCCTAGATTAAAACACTTCGACTGGGAATAATAATTATGTTCGCCATGTTTGCCGACAGACTACAAACACTGGACCCGGATGGTTTTGTTTAGTCTTCAATGCTCTCAAACGTTAATGTTACTGATTGTTTTACTGATTTATTCTGACCTTGTGTTCAAGGGGCGGAACTTGTTCAGCAGCTCTGATCCCATTTCCTTGTCAGTTGTATTATTTATCTTTGTGTGACTTCTGCTCCTGGAGTCATATAACGTGTTGATTACAGTAGCACGCAGAATCCTTATCTTTATAAACGCTTTGTAAGTTAAGTGTCCAAGTAAATGTAATGATTACAGTTTACAGCTGAACTGCAAACCAGAAGTTTGCATGATTTAAGACGATAATGGACGAGGTTATTATAAACTGCTCACACTTTATTTGGAGGACCGACTCATGAGGAATGACTGCAGAGAGCTTCATTTTTCCACTGGTTTTGTTCCAATAGTTTATCCCAAATGGTTGGAACGCGATTCTGTGAACCTCAGAAGTATGCAATGCAAACTTGGAATTATATCATTTTCCAGCTCAGCTACAGAGTGGGAAGAAACATGGACACACTCATTAAAGTGGCTAGCTAACATTAATAATCATTAGTGTGTGATGCATTTAGTTTCTCAAAACAGTGAACTGTACAGTCAGCGTTATCGATTTCAACTACTCACATGTGTGTGTTGATTGATCTAAAGTAAATACTTCTAGAAACCTATTTAAAATAGTGAAGTGATATTTTATTTACCGTTGACGGTGTGAGCGGCCATGTCGACACCACGTCACGTCTGAACTCGGGCTTGAGGAAATCCTCCCTACTTTCCGAATAGGAATTCCAAGTAGAGGGACATGTTCTTTGGTTTCTTCTAGTTGGAGGTTGGAAATTTCCAAGTTTTGGTTTTGTAGAACCTTCATAGCGATCATGTCTAAACCCTTTATCACAGGATCTAGGCTTCTTAAAATAGGGTAAAAAAAAACAAAAGTGGAAATGTTAGGAATCTGCCGATCTGTTGTCCGATCTGTTGTCCGATCTGTGTTCTGATTCTGTGAAATGTTTTTTACAATTTGAGTTTCATTTAATTTTCTCTTCCTGGTGATAAAGTGATATCGGCGGTTTCAGGGAGAAGTATGACCACATCTGTACAGAGCACATTTAGAAATCCAGCCTGCAAAGAGGAAGAACTCTGAGGATAAAATGTCTTATAAAGCAATAATAACATTGTTCTGTGAATATTTTAATCCCTACGTTTCCATTAGAAAGTTTAATAAGTATACCGTGCGTCACTGTCTGGTGACCGGCCTAACTGAGAACAGGTAAGATATTAGAGATATAAACTCTTTCCGTGTATATTTGACAGCAGTGGGTTTGTAGCGTCTTGGAGACGATGGTTAAGACGGATAACAGGGTTGTCTGTAAAAATAAAAACCGCAACCTCGAGGTAGTCCAGTGAGTAAATGAATGCTGCACCTTTGACCTACGTTTGTGTTCGCGTACGGGTTTGTTTAAGTAAGGACGTGTCTTGTCTGTTGAAAGAAGGAGCCGCTGACATCACTTTATATTAACTTTGAGCATAACAGATGTGTATTTTATGTAGAACTGCAAAATAATTTGTATTAAAATCACGATCTCGAGTCATTTCTCAATGCAACTCGTATAAAATAACGTGCCGCTATTCCTGATTATTCACCGTGAGCAGTGATCATAGGGGTTGTATCACATGACTTCATGCATGTATCTGAAGCGTAATACAGGATTAAAATGAGAAAATAACGATGAACAGCGGATAGCGCTGTCTCCTCACAGCTCCGGAGTTCTCGGCTCGATCCTGAGCTCAGGTTACTGTCCGTGTCTGCGTTCGTTAATTCCTTACGTTTTATTGGCTGCTTTTTCTGTCGGATGCTGTTTGTTCTTTTGTTCTAGATTCATTAATATGTTCATCATGTCCCCTCTCTCACTTGTCCCCCTCATGTGTTCATTGACATTCAGAAGCCATTAACTGGAGCTATCAAAGCCTGAGATGAATTCACATCATTTCTGCACAGTGGAAATTTTCCCACACAGGATTTTCTACATGTTATTAATAAAACCTGTTAAACTTTAGGCGCTTTGATCTAACCGTCCAGCCATAGGCATGCACTCGATGTTAATAAGATCGTGAAGAAGGCGTGAGAGAGAGTCCGAGACGGTGACAGCAGGGAGACGCGGAGAGAAAACTATTACGGTCCTGTTTGCTGCTTTGTGGTTTACTGTATATGTAGTCGTCTCCATCTGGAAAAAGTATGCACCAAGTCCATGGTTTTCAAAACCTCTGCTGCTTAACCAGGAAAAAGGAAGTGAGGTTCACTTGCTCAGCCTGAAGCATTATTTTTAGGGGCTGACTTCTGGACCTGGCAAAACATCGGAAGGGCAAAAAGATTCCGAAGCAGGACTTTTCTGCCAGCCAGGAAAAGAAAACAAAATATCTGAAGAAGTATTTTCTGTGCTTCTAGATGTTGTTCAGTGGTGTAAATGTGTGGAGTGAAGACAACATCGAGTTAGGTGTGATGTTTACTCGAGTGCTTCAGAACTATGTCATGCTCACACATTTGTGTTAAAAATCATTCTCACAACATGCGTACACACACACACACACACATAGAACATCATTTGACCTTGTCAGAACTTCCTGTTTTATTTCACCACACTCTTATTGGGTGGCCTTTCTTACAAAAACAGTCTCTCCGTGTTCACACAGCGCTCGGCCATGCTCTGAGCTCGTCTAGTGGCAAAATGTGCAGCCAGGTTTAATGTGTTTATGAACAAGCGCTCTGACTTACTGAGTCCATGTAGTGAATCCTGAAGCATGCACAAGTAGAAGAATAAAACTTAATATCTAGTCTAATATCTAAAAATGATTCAACAGTAAGATTAGGCGATTTGGTTTTTCACCTAAAGCTACAGGTGCTGTTCTCTGATTCGGTGTCTTTCACTGACCGGATTTTCAGGCTGAACCCAGGTCTGAACATGAACCCTGCTGACTCCTGCAAATCTGACTCTGACAGAAAGGTTTAATTACAGGTGAAGCTGCAGAGGTCACTCACTCACACACACACACACACACACACACACACACAAAAACACACACAACTGCAGTTTCAGAATCCAGTGCTGAAAACACTTCAGGACATTTCATCAAGGTTCTAACCCTAGTGCTCTGAAACCTGACATGAATTCACTTACTGTAGTTAGACTGTGTGTGTTGTCTGTAACTGATCATGGTGAGAGAGCGTGCAGAAACATCTGAGACGTGACTCTGGTTCTCGGTGTGTTCTCTCTGTCTAACGTGGATAAAGTCCATCTGGAATAAACGTTTCAACCTGAGCAGGAAATTGATCTGCTGGTTCCTCTGGTTGAAAAGCATTAAAGCCCATGGTGCTTTTAGAGCTGGACACGTGAAGAAACCTGATGCTTTATTTTCTAACCGCAGAAGCATGCCATGCCACTCAGATTCACGGTGAGAGTTAATGAATCCTGGAAGAACGATGATGTTTAGATTGAGATTTTTTGGATTGACGGCTCATTACACTTGCTTTTCGAATGACGCCAGTGTCACAGTTTATGTTTTTAATCTCAACAGCACACAGCTGTTTACATATGTCTCTAAAGGTGTGTGTGTGTGTGTGTGTGTGTGTGTGTGTGTGTGTACACGCTATAGTCTGATGCTTTAAAGAAAGCCACTGTGTGTTGTTTTTGCAGATTTGAGAGCTCAGAGTAGGGCAGGATTAGATTTCTGACATGAAGCCAGTTTTACTCCGTGTGATTTAAAAAATAAATAAATTACTTGTCACATTGTATGAGATCCCAATAAATCCCAATGGGTTCTCTTAAGATCCTCTAACAATAGTCCTGCGATTAAGGAAAACGACTACTTTCTGCAGACGTCAGTTGCAGGACACGGACTTAAACACAAACAGGTCCTGGGTGTAATAGCACTAACGCTACGTCGAAGGAGAACCTGTTTTAAAAGATGAAGAAGAGCACTTTGGTGTCGTTCATCCAACACACCACTCTTCTTTCTCTCGTCCGTCCTTCGGTCCGGTCGGTCCCCGTTTGGTGGATTTGATTTAAAATGCTGACAGAACTATGTCATTGTCGTCAGCTGTGTTTGGTCACAGTGGGACGAGCAGATCACGTTAAGCGCTCAGAGTGTGAATTCTTCTCTGAGACGAGGAAATCAGTGTAAACGTCACTTTTTTTATGCTATTGCACGAATATATTTCTACATGTTGTACGATTTGATGTATACAGTATGAAAGTAACTCAGTGTATGCGTGAGCATTTGATATTTGTATTATATGACCTCATCGTACTTGGAAATGATGTTCGGTCAGTCTGGTTTTATTGCTTGTATTGTTTGGATGAAATGTCCATGATTTGTATATCAGACGGTCCTGAAGTGCAGCTTTCAGATGATCAGAGCTTGTTAATGATGATTATACGATATATATCATGAGCCATAAGAAGATAGAGATGTAAAAGAGAAGGCGTATTTGTGTAAGCAGCTGTTTGATGAGTATGCAGTGTTGCCATGAGCAGATGTTCCTGACTGAGCGTTTGGCTGTAACCCTGCTCTGTAAAGACAACTGGGTTTAATATTTACTCATTTCTAGCCTCATACAGAAAGTATGCAATCCGATCCAGGCACAAATATTCATTTTGTTTGATGGAGAGCAAACACTGCCTGTCAATGCAGTTCTTACGTCAGCCTGAACCGGTCCTTTATTCTCCTTTATGTGTGCAACGAGTGAAAAATGAGAACTATGCAGCTGTGTCATGGATGTGCTTAGCTTATATATTCAAATAAATAAAACTCACCTGTCACTATGCTAGTTATTTCTAGATAAAACTTTGCCTCATGATTTTGTGTTCATCGCGCATTAAAGCGTCTTGGTTGGAACTCGAGACTCGCTGCTTGTAGTTATTTTTTCATTATCATTATATCCTTGGCCTTGCGTTGTAAGAGAGAAACCGCTCACCGTGTGTTGTTGGACCAATCGAATCGGCTCATTCAGAGGCCCAGATTCATCACTGGTCTACTGAAAGCACGTTTCTGACAGGAAGTGGGAGCGCTTGTGCTGTTCGAAAGCGATATTCAGCATCACTGATAGAATCACTACGTTATTTCACTCTGATGTTCCCACACGCTGGATTAGGGCTGTGCAATATGGACAGAAACATCATATTAAAATATGATCGCTACACGTGTGATTACTCTGTGTACTGTATTTAAAACAAACGTGTTAAATGATTGTTAAAAATACCTTCATTCATATTATACCTCAGCAGGTGGAGTTAATGTTCTATAACAGCAGCTCAGTAATCCCGGCTGTAACACAATCTCAGGTTTATATGAATGCGCCTGATTCTAATGCGTTATCGTTTCTATAGTAACGGCTCATTCACAGGGACGTGTTAGCGGACGCTCCGCGTAATCTAAACCTAATAATAAACAGGTTAAACAGATAAACAAATGTGTGTAAGGAGACGTTAACATTCATGGAAGGAGTCTCCAGTGTCAGCACTGTGTAACGGTACGTTTTTCAGATGTCTACAGAGGATGGAGAGAGCTGGTGAGGGAACGAGCGTTTATAGCTGCTATAATGTCAGCGAGAGCAGGAACTGACTCGTCTCAAAACCATTCAGTAACTAGAACCAGTGCTGTCTTGTCAGGGTGTGTCACAGCACTCCAGCGTGCGGTGTTTTTTTTTTTTGTATAACAGTGCGACCTGTTGTGTGTTATTCTTACAGAACCATCACAGAAATCCGGAGTGTATCTGGAACCATTCCGAGGTCGTTACAGAACACAATAAACTGACGCACTTGTGTAACGTCAACGTAATAAGATAATAACTGCAAATAATCCGTAATTAAGTAGAAATACCGACACGACACGGCACTTAAACGGTTTTTCCACCGGTTGTGCTTCAGTGCGTCTGTAGATTTGTGTATTTGCGATATTTGTGTAGATTGTCCATCAGTTCTGCAGTTCTCAACGCCTGCAGTTCTGTCCCTGGAGCGTCTGATATCTGTTGTACACTTTTCTGTCCACAACCTTCAGAATCTTGGAGGTGCAGTCCAGTCTGATTGGCTTTTGTAACACAGTGAGCTTCTCTGAATAAGATCTAGTCAGTGGATAAGTTCGAGGAATCTCGTGTTTACTGATGAAAAGATCCAGACTCTCTTGAGTAAGCTGGACCTCTGATTTTCAGAGCGATAGTCGCGTTGATCGCTCAACTCTCCAAAATGTCATCTTGTGAAGTTCCCTAGAGTTGCGAAAGAATTTTAATGTCCAGTATGACGGTGATGGGAATTGCCCCAAGGGGAAGTGGAGGCGGTCAAGCTAAAAAACACTACTGTTTTCTTTTCATACATTACAGCTGTGGAACTTTTTTTTTTTTTTTTTTTTTTGTCATCTGCAATTTGATCTTTTTATGCCTTTTGTTCATCGTTATTGTCGTCATCATCAGGAGCAGCGTTAGCGCTGGGTCTTTCTTCTCTCTAGCTGAATACATGTCATTGTGCCGTCGGACTGCTCTTTGCCCTAAGAAGCAGCGAGTCTTCATGAGGAGCGGTGAAATGGGCTGGACAATAGTGCAGTGTTTTGCAGAGCCGGACAACAGACGAGGAGCGTCTGTGACCTGCCCCGTTACACAGCACGGACTGGCCATCTACAACGTGCTTCCTTTAAGTTCCACTGATCGCATGTGTTTCTCAGGAGTCTTTATACGTTCGACAAGAACAGAAAGGTGAAATCATTGTAGAGAGTAAAGAGTAGACTGCAGTATAGATTATTCAACTTAAACCAAGTTGTATATGATTCCAAAGTAAGGAAAATCACGCGAAAGACAGTGCAGTGTGGAATAATAATGAGGAATGAGGAATGTTTTTGTGGAAGAGATTATACTGCAGTTTATCCAGTTAAAAGATGTTTTTACTGGACGTGAGTAAAGACGTTAAGCATCACAGTCACGCACTTCTGGCAGCCACGTCGTTATCTAATGAAACGCTTTTATTGCCTTTGTATGGAATCATTATTATTATTGTTTAATCACTCAGTAGCTGGATACACATCCCGGGACTGAGATCTGGACTCCTGCACGTGTCCTGAAGTGACCCTGCTTTCATTATGAATATTAATCAGAGACAGCGCTTGGTCGTTTGTTGTTCAGGTACAGTGTGAGTGTGTTACGCTTCGAGGTGGAAGCAGTATATGAGGAGTAATTCACGCTGCAGACGACTTTGTGATGGTAAAGTGGGAAATGATTAACCGGGGTCACTGACAGACCCGTGGAGGACTCGTGCCTTTCAGCTTTTTCTGAGATGGACCTGTGTGTGTGTCACATGCTGCAGCTGCTCCACACCTGACCACGACACACCTGTACTGTCAGTGTGACTGTAATACAGATGTGCTGTAGGTAAGACCGGGTACTGAAAATCAGTAAGAGAACCCAGTAGTTGAGCCCTGTTGTATTGTAGCTCTAGGTGTTTATAGTTTGTGTAGAAAAGGAAACAGCAGGTGACGTACAGTATGTAATACATACAGTGATGAAGAATGCGCTTTAAATTCAGCCTCCAAGATATCTCAGATGAAAAAAGTTCAGAAAAGACGTCAGACCTTATTGTAAGTCTCACAGATATTTGTGGGGCTTTTATTAAATACTGTATTTTATTTACTTTCAGCTCACTTTTGTGAAGTTTTATAGTTTCTTATTGAAAGGAATATTATTACAGTTTATGGAACAGTATAAAAATATAGTTAATAATAATATTGATAATAAAATCCAGCACTAGGTTCTTGGTTCCTGGTTTGTGGGTTTTGGTTCTTGGTCCAGTGCGTCCACAATTTAGTTTTTTTTTTGTTTTTGGGACAGAATTTGTATTATATTGTATATAATTGGTTGAATAATTTTTCAAGGAGTAAAAGATTTTGTGCGGCGTTAACGTTTAGAACGGCGTTCTGTCCTGGAACACAGCGTGTGTGTGTGTTGCACGTGGTGAAAAGGACACAGTGGGAACAGGACAAGCAGAAATGAAAGGGTTAATGAGTGATAATCCACATGTTTTTTTGTTCACACTTCTGTATTTTGTGGTGTACCTTCTTAAAAAGCACATTTACCACAAAATTCACAGCAGCGTGAGTCAGATCTGGTCAGATGTTCTTTCACAGTCAGGATCAATACCGTTTTGTTCTTCTCCTCTGAAGACTTGAGTGAGAAGACCGGAAATAACAGCTGTGCCACCAACGCCTGTTTTGATGAATTGGGTCTGTTCTCTCCCTCTTATCCGTGATGAGGTCCAGATTAACGCTGTGTGGAGCAGGCGAGGTTAACCGACACGCTCAGTTCACCACAGCTCACAGTCCCGGCCATATCGGGTGTGTGTGTGTTTGTGTGTGCGCGTGTGTGTGCTAGCTTGTCACTTCTGAAGAAGTGGCCAAGTCAAATAAACTGCAGCACGCTGATTTAGAGTGAGTGAGCCTAACGCCAGCGAGATCTTAGGCCAGCACTCCTCTGGAAATATCTCAGATTTTATTTTCTGATTAATCTTCTAGCGTTGCCTCCAGGTATCAGACTGAGATGTGGTCAGAATTCAAGCTTGATGCTTAATCTGAGGTAAAATATGAGCAGGAAATGAAGTTGAGGGGGTGATTACTTCTGGCACAGAAGTGAAACCCAAGATTTTGATGAAGCAGCGCCTCATCCTGATCATCTTCATCACCTGCTGATGAGCTCTGTGGAATGCAAGACTCGATGATCATGAGCAGAAAAACTAAATAAAGATGATTTGTTAATGATGTGAGAAATAAATTTACTCCTTGATGCTTTAGATGCTCTTGTTTTGTCAGTTTATTTAAGTGAAGCACAAGTCCCTGTCAGTGCTGCAGAAGAAACCGCTCACGGCTGGTCCGTAATTCTCTTCACGAGTGCAGAAGGTGCAGATGCTCTTTGTGCTCCTTTGTCTCCTCGTTCTCTTTTCTTTCTCGAGGTGTCGTTTGTTCTCAGCGTGGGTCTCCATGCTGCTGTCATGTTGTACACAAGCTCCACTGCGGTGCACTTTCAAAACGTAAAGCACATGTTAGTGTACTTCCACGTATGCAGCATTTATTCCGTTTGAATCGAACCCTGGTGTGTTTCCCTTCTTTAGTACGGTTCTTTATACAGCTCCGAACACGGCAAACACACGGGTGTGAGCAAAATAACTGCTCTGAGAACATCTGAGAGAGGTGTTCACCTCACCTTTCGATTGCAGTCAGAAAACAATTCGACTCTGAATCGAACTCTGAATATGACTCTGAATCGACTCACTTCAGATAGTGAATCAAACATGCCGTGTGTTTTGGGTTTCGATGTTTTTCGACGCTGCTAAACTGAGACAAAGCACAGCGCTGCAGAAATCTCACGTGTTCTGGAGATTTGGACCGACAAAACAAACAAAAATAGAAAAACATGAATTTGCGATCTTGAGTCTAGTGGACGTGCCTCTCCAGGAGAAAATAAACAGAGCATGCGACACATAGAGTGTATTATTAGTTATTTATATAGGTATCTAACACCGTGTCCTCTGCGCTCGGGTGATTTCTGTGATTTATTTCACTCGCTTTAATACAGTTTTGTTTGTATAGCGCTTTTAACTATGGACATTATCACAAAGCAGCTTTTCCCATCACTGTACTTCTGAAAAACGAGTGAAAGAGTTTAACGGGAAGATTTTCAGCCCTACACGCCACGTGTTTCAGGACACCACGTCCCGTCTGCATGCAGGCTGTAGATTTCTGCTGGAACCTGCTTGCGTACGTTGTGTACGTTGCTCCTCTCCGAGGAAAGCATCATCTACACTGAGATTCACCAAATCATTCAGAATCATTAGATCTGAAGCTGTGGTTGGTTTGTGCAGGGTTAAGTGTGGCAAGAGGAAGTTAATAATATAAAATGGAGGCCAAATTTTATACCACACGCTAGAAGTTTCCCAGAGCGTCCTGAATCAGACAGGCCTGCGTTTGCTGATAAGACACGCTGACTGGCGGTGTTCAGGCTTCAGTTCAAGGTTGTCCTCGGAAACGACACTCTCAGGGACATGTGTTAGGAAACTCATCACTCAGTTGCCAGTATTTTATGTTCTAAGAAGGGGAAAGAGGAACTGACAGTAATCTGAAACCATCAGTGTTACACATTGAAGTCACTTCCTCAGACAGAGTATAGACATTTTAGATATATATATATATATAGATGTAGCCTTGGGTTTGGGCTTGTCATGGCCAGTGCAGCTGCAGCCTGATACACCCCACTAATCCCTCTGCAGCGTGCGGATAACAGTGAGATCCACCTTCAACAAAACGCTTTAGTTTTCATGATGAAAAACTTTAGGACACGAGTGTGATCCTAACACACGATATCTGATTAATGGTGCTGTGACCTTGAGTGATGTACGCTAGCTGTACTCATTACACTTGGTAAAAAAAACCCCCAAAAAACAGGACAAGCATGTGTTCACTTGGATCTCAAACGAGGTGTTAATTTGAGCGTGCAATTATTGGGCTGATTTACAGAGAATAATTGATGGCACTTTCAGATCGGTGTGTATGTTGCTGTGTGTAATTGTGTGGAAAGAATAGCGAGTAAAGGAACTCTATTCCTAAAGGAGCCTATGTATATGTATATATATGTAGTTTTGTGGTAGTGCACACTACACACGAGTACATTAGATCCCTAAATTCCACTTTCCACAGGAATGATCTGTTTATTTTTGTTTTTTTCTAACAACTGTTTGGGTTCGACACGCCAAGGAATCTTTTATACAAGCGTTATTATTTCGTCCTCACTCTCCCACACTAATAGACGGATTGTAAACTGGATTCAGGGATCTGCTGCGCAGGACAGGAGATGAATTTGGTTTCCTGTTGGACTCTCCTAGGCTGTTTCAGTTACAGACGGGTTCACACTGCGCTATTCATCGCCGACTGAATCACACTGAAAATAGCAAATATCCCAGAATCAGCCCAGGACAGGGAAATCGGGGCTAAAACTGTGCAGTGTGCACTAGCTGTAAATGCTATTGGAAGGTGTGAACGTGTGGCAAATATAGAATGTGAAATTGGATCAGTCGTATTATGTCAAAATTCTTGGGAAACTTTCTCTATGTTTAGAGAGACTGAGTCTAAAGGGAAACTTTTTCTTATGACGTTTTCACACGTGGAAGCTGTTAGTAAATCAGGGCGTATCTGTAACCATCCACGTGCCTTTTGATTTATTCACTCTTTCTGTCTTTCTGTATCCTCTTTACCATCTTCATCTATCTCTTTCTCATGTCCCAGGAAACTTGCAGTAATCTTTAGTCAGATTTAGTATTCAGGAAACATGACCGCTTCACCTAGAAAGATTTAAGCAGGGCCGCCTCCCCATCCCACGTCCTGCCACGTTGCATTCCAAGCCTCCCTCGTGCTCAGAGACGGGGCAGGTGTTTGCATGCCCAGACCACATCGGCTCTCAAAATGATCAGATTTTTATGCACAGAGTTACAGATCGTGTTCTAGCAAATGTAAAATCATGAGCTGCTGAATCCAGCTGCACAAAAAGCTAGCACATCTGTATTTACTGGAGCACAGAAATTACTCCATTTTGCACAATAGCGTCATCTGGACGATAATGTACAGAAGATTTCATTTTTTTAAATTATTATTATTCACGTAGAACGAGGAGCAAAGAAGCTGTTTATTCCTCCTGCTGTTTGTTTGAATGTTATCATCACCGGGGCTGAGAGGTTTTATCTGAGCGCTCTCCGTCCTCATCACCAGCAGCTCTGGACCCGTGTGTGTTGAATAAATCACTGCAGATCTCCCTGAGGTGGGATTTCATTATCTTCTCTGTTGGTGATTAGTGAAGCCTCTCTCTGCATGTGTGGTTGATGAAAGAAAAACAGATAAATAGCGTTCTTTGCTTGTCAGTTAAGACGTGTTTGTTTCTGTAAATGTTGGAAAACATCCAGTAATCATTTTCTACAAAATAAATACACGTGCACATTTTCTCATTTGTAGAAAATTCTTCTTCTTCTTCTTCTTCTTATTATTATTATTATGAGAAACATTCGATTAGATTAGTGTGAACCCATCCCCCTGTTTCTGCTCCTGTGTGTACTCTTTATTTGCTCTCCATCATAGTGACTGAGGTAAGAATTCGAGCTGAGAGGTCACCACCGCGCTCTGGCAAGTCCTGTACCCGTGCTCGTTTCTGGTCAGGTGTCGCAGCGAGGGCCGAGGCAGCGAGCCGAAATCGTGAACAGACCCAAACCGCTGTTTTCTACCTGAATCATCCAGCCATCAACACTATTTTGTGAATTTAATACATGGTTTTCCCCCGTTACGTGTCATCAGCAATAACCTGAAAAGGAAACGGAAAGGAGAATCTTAAATGTTAGATTTCATTACATGAAATTCTGAATTTTTTTTAGTATTTGGTTCGTCCCCCTCGTGCTTTAAAGACAGCGTGCACTCCAGGGCTGCAGCTAACGATTATTTTTGATAATCTGTCGATTATTTCTTCGATTATTCGAAAAGGCCTGTTTTTCTTTTCTGTATTTTTTCTAGAAAGCGTGTTATTTCACGTTCTGCCCGACGTTGTCCTTCACACACACACACACACACACACACACACACACTGTGTAAACTGAAGGCTATGATAAAGGTATTAAATGTATATGTGCGCTGTGCTGTACACTGTGCAGAGGAGTTAAAAAAATATTAACATTATATTTTGGGGAAAAAAACCTCGTTCAGTGGAGCGTAACGGAGACTCGCTCGCTGTCAGGACCAGACTTTATATAAAATAGAAATACTGGTGTGAATTTCTAACATTTTACAGATAAGGATATAAAGGTAAACATGTCATTTCTGTCCTGAAGAAATCGTGTACCGTGGAAATGTCCTCCAGGATCGTGATATGATATTTTTGTCGTATATTTGCATCCCACCTGTATATGCATACGCGTGCGGTCCAACCACATCTGTTGTTCAAAAACAGAAGAAAAGCCGCAGTTTTGTGTTTTCCTGGGGCTTATAACTATATAAAACTGGAATAAACATAAAGAACTTGTCTTCTTGCTAGTGTTGATGGAGGATGAGTCGGTCTGCATGTGAAGCTTTTTTCAGATTTAGTCAGAATAAGGAACGTCAGTAAACTTTGCATGAAAATAAAGTTGCAGTGTTAAACTGACAGAAGCAGACTGACTCTATTCCTCCCACACAGCTTCTCTTTATCATCCCAGTATTCCCCTGGCCTCGTTCAACTCTCAGTTTTCCATATTGGTTTTCTCCGCTGTGGGGTGCGTTTCTGTGGCTTATACAACCAAACAACAAAAAAAAATCATTTAACACCACACACAAGTCTTCAGATCTGTAGAGTAATGACGACTATTTTTCTTTTTTGAAGAAGCTGTTGTCGTGTGTATTTGGTTTTGCTCTGGCTGCTGTGTGAGCGTCAGTCGAGGCCAAGCTCAGATCTCTGAGGAAGAATTCCATCAGCTCAGAGAGACAGAGAGACAGAGAGAGACGGAGCGAGAGAGACAGACAGAGAGAGAGACAGACAGAGAGAGAGAGAGAGACGGAGCGAGAGAGACAGAGAGGGACAGAGAGAGAGAGACCGAGAGAGACGGAGAGAGTGAGAGACACGGTGGGAGAGAGAGCGAGAGAGAGAGTTGTTCTTCTCAGTAATCCTTTTGTCCTGGTTTCTAGGAGACGGCGGCTATGTGGCCAAGCACCGTGGCCATTTTGGGTTTTTGAAAGAGGAGAATAGATGTGAGGGGACGCAGTGAAAGGAAGCACTGACTCGAGGGTGCGGTTGGAAGATGAGAAGCCAGGAGGGACTTTATTTATTTGTCGCTGTGTGTTGTTACTTCAGACCATCAGGCTCTTTAGATAAACTGGGCTGCTGATTGGCCACGCACATCGTCAGCACCTGTGAAATACGGGCGTGTTTTCCTCCTGTGAACTCTGTGGCTCGTGACACCTCTGTTTCTAGACACTTACTGTGACATTTAGGGGTGTGGCTCCTATGGAGGATTTAATGTTACCTGACGTAAGCCGAAATGTATATGAATTTCGAATATATATCGGCATTATATACAAGTTATTTGATTTGATCTTGAATTTACAGGATAGGATAGAAATACAAAATTTCAGCTTTTACGTCCTACTCAAATGGCGAGTTTTCTACAGAGACGTTAAACACTCGACACCTAGCATACGTGTCTAGGTAACACTACGTATAAAGGCCACACTAATGTTAGTTTGCTGGCAGCCATTAGCAACAAACCGCTAAAGTTAGCTTCTTAATAGAAGTCTAGCTATTTCAATAGAACATAATTTTGCATGCACTTACCTCATTACTCTCTGTCTGTTCACTTCACTTCATTAACATGAAAATGAGAGACTACTGTGAATTCTTCCGCTCTGGAAGTGTCTAGTTTTCCTGGGAATCCCTACGAAAAATTCAAATTTAAGATTTGTATTTCGGATTTTTAAAATTTTTTATATATAAATCTCAAAACCGTAACCTGTGTGTGTGTGTGTGTGTTTTTTTTTAAAGGCAAATCTTACCCCTATGAAATTCAAAACAAATAAAAAATGAAGACCATGACATCACAGAAAAACAAGTATTTTATTTAATTTGATGCGTATTTAATTTACATATACAAAAATCATATTTAGATACCTTTATCTGCTTCCAAACTCCATACATGTATGTCAATGAAAAAGAATATGATGCTTTCTATACGTCTGGTTTGGCCCCTACACACACACACACACACACACACACAGTGTCCTCCTGCTGACACAAACTGATGCAATGAAAGCCAGCTGCTTGCAGGGACAAAGGCTGTGTTTCCAGCACATGGAGCCTTGTTCTCTTTTGTGCAGCAGCAGCGAGCCACATTCACTCTTCCTCTCTTCTGTTGTCTTCCACTGAAATTCCTTTCTTTCCTTCTCTTTCCCTCTGCATATCTGTCACACCACAGGGACATACCAGGGCATATTCACATGCGTAAATAATTAACATGGGAACAGTGGAGTCACGGACACAACTCATAACCTGAGCATTCTTTTACAAACGCTTAATCGGGAATATGACACTCATATGATGTTAGATGAGGCTCGCCACACTGTGAACCTCATTTATTAACATTAAAGGGAAAGATCGGCATATTTGCCATTGAACCAGAGGACATTATACAGTAGCAATATGGCAAATGTAGTGTGTCGCCCGTAATCATGAAAAATATCCAGGATCCAAATATCTACTTATTCTCCCTACATTTCCCTACAAACCCCGTACAGGATGATCTTCAGTGGGAGGTCATATGGAGACCAGTGGCATGGATACGGTACCATATGGAACACAATCTGTCAGTCAAGCAGTTCAGCTCTTTATTCATGGAGTGAGAGAGAGATCTCTAATATCTCATGATGATGAGGCTTCTGTGATGGAATGATTTAATCGTCTTTGCACAATATTACACTGAATATCCAGTGACGTTTACTCCAGTTATATTATATTATATATCATATCGTATCATATCACCAGACCTGCCAGACTCAGCGAACATTACACACGTATACAGTTCACTAAAGGACATGAATCTGGACCTAAAAAGAACCGGGTTGTATTTTGATCAGGATTTTATTGCTTTGGGCGCAGGGTGGATGTCTGGAGGAACTTCAGGAAACAAATGCATTACATACGGCACAAACAAGCGTCACTGTGTCACTGTGAGTCGGAAATTCAGGGGAAAGCAGAACGGTCATATCCTGCTCGCCACGCCATCGGGTCATACAGTCAGTAGCTCTGAACTGTTTCCCCCCTGTTGGAGATGCTGAACACGCAGAGAGGAAGTGTGCCCTTCTATTACACACTTCCTTTCAGCAAATAAAAAACTAGGCAGTATACGGGTATTGCCTAACTTACTTTTTTTATTATTTAAAAAAATTAATAAAATTATGTCTACAGAACTCAAATCCCAGCATCCTGAGTGACTTTAAGCAACAAAACACAGATACATCATCATCCTCCAAATACAAGGCCTTATTTATATAACACAAAACACAAAATATAGTTAGCGCTTTGAGTCAAACTGAATGATTATTCGTGGCAATTAAAAGTGGAAAAAAAACCCCGATTAGTACCTTTAATTGTCCAGTAACTGGTAAAATGGTCATATCTGTTTAGTCGGTTCATAATCTTACCAGCAATCAAAAGTGCTTTGATCGTTTGATGAAATACAGGAAGGATAGCAAGCAGAGACACACAACACTAACAAGGAAAAGGCTGGTTCATGTCTGATGTGTGACGCATGTAGACACAAGGGCAATGAAAGTGGCATTGTTCCTACACACATCTGCGTACTTTATATACATCTACAGTAACATCCACTAGAGGGCGTGTCAGAGACAAATCATCCCTATCCATCAGGTTTCCAATGAAACACGAAACTTAAACACACTGACACACTGATCTGTCTCTCTCTCTGCTGTCGTCGTGATTGTTGTCATGATCCATATCTCAAATCGAAACCAATGATCTTACATTCAGAGATATTTACTACTCTTGATTTTTAAGCTTCTTGTTCTATCCCATCACGTTCGCTTCCTTCTTAAAGAAATTAAAGGTAACCTCAACTGTCTATTTCTTGATATCCATGATGTGTGAGCGTATATGACCGATAACATGAGTACGCTAACATGAGCGTGTGATTTTAAGACATTGACCGCTACAGAACTCTGATAAGGGAGTTGGGGTCATCCGATAGGTCTTGGCCTTTTATTTGTTCAACCATATAATCATAACAAACATGTGTCTGAGGTAGTTTCTGAAATAAATAAAATAATGTTATCCTGTACATATGAACGCCGCTCATGAGTGAAAACGCCGGCGCTCTGAATGCTCCGCTTATGGAACGTAGAGAATATGCAACTTACACTAAAACCGTACAAGCTCTGCAACGGAATAGTACATCTGCTACGTAACACAAGCGATCGCATGTTAAACGCAGACATTACACTGAACTTGAAGCTTAAAACGTAAAGAATTCGTGTTCACAGCACGCTGATTACTAGTTACCAGCTGATCATTGTGGAAATAAACGACTTGCTGATTGTGCTTTTTTCTTCCAGAAATACAATCATTAAACTGATTAATTTTTTTATTGTATTTTTTATGAAATAATAGCTCTAAGTGTCTACATTAGTGTGCATACTGTAGGAAGCGTGTTGCTGTGCATTGCATTCGTTCTTGCAGAATAGGTTTTGTTGCCTTGTGACATGTTCCTCATTGAGCCACGGAACATTTGCAGAGTATTCATAACCGCTGTGGTATTTGCCCTAACCTCGTTCTGACCCGTAAACAGTGACATGTTTACCTGCATCGAGCTAAGGTTATGTAGAGCATGAGGAAGCGATCTGTGACACACGCTGTACACTGCAGCGGTTTCCATTACCGTTTCTTTGCTTTTAACGAGCAGGGGTGGTCTAGGCGAGCCTGGCAGCGCTGTTTCCGATTGTTGGGCTGTTGATGTGGTTGTAGCGGCAGCGGTTGTGTTTGGATGGTGAAGCTGCTGACTGAGCGTTGGCTCCTCACTCGTTCCCTTTATGGCTCTGGACTCCTGCGCTGCTGCTGCGGCGGCTCACGTGCTTTACAAAGATCTCGTTCTAAAATTGATCGAAAAAAGTGCCGGAGAGTTCTGTTCGGCTTCTGTCGGGTTGTTTTCTGTTTGTTTTTAAAAGCAGATGAGGATCTAAAGCTTGAACTAAAAATGTGTCCAGAGACACCTAGCGATGAGAGCGTATACCTGTATTCCTGTGGTTTGTGAACAGCAATAGTTCTGATTTCACACGTCTGTCACTGGAGATACAGTACACTCTCTCTCACTCTCTCTCTCACTCTCTCTCTCTCACTCTCACTCACTATCGCTCTCTCTCTCTCACTCTCTATCGCTCTCTCTATCGCTCTCTCTCACTCTCTCTCTCAATCCGTCTCTCTCTCTCTTTCTCTCTCTCCTCTCAATCTTTCTATCTCTCTCACTCTCTCTCTCTCTCTCAGCTTGTTTTCAGTCATGTTCCAAGAATCTATTCTGCAAATATTCCACTAAGTTGTTCACTGGCCAAAGCAGGTTTTGCACGACCAGTATATAGGATTTAGAGTTACTCCTTATCAAAACACACCGTGAGGTGCATCTTGAGGTTGATTATTATCACCTGTTACACCTGTTACCTGAAAATACTCTACAGGTAATCGTGAAAACATTCAGCGATGCTGATGTTGCATCAGATCTGTAGAAGGAAGATGGGACTGTGTCGTCGCCTGGAACAGGATGAAGACTGTTCCTCGTTTTCTCTGAGATACTTGAAGCCAGCCAACAGCTGCTCTGTTCCACATGTGTGATCTCACAGACTCTCACGATTGTCTAGTGTTGCTGTGATTGAGAGGACAGAGTAATGATTTTCTGTTGTACCACTTGGGATCCAGAGGCTCAGGGACAGAAAAAGTGTTGATCTTACCGCTGGGAGGTTGTAAGCTCGAATCTAAACGACGCCGAGGGTCCGAGAGAGCGTTATGGACTGGTGTGCTGTGCAGCGTGTTCCTACACAGGCTTCCACCTGGACATGATCTTAAAACAAACGAAGCTAGTTGAGCCAGCAGTGAATAGACTCTAATGTTTGTGATTAGCACGAGGTCATGACAAGTAGTAGCTTGGATTCTCTAAAGTGTTGAACAAAATCATTCTTATCGTCGAGTTATTGGTGTACTGGTGATGGTGTTAGACTGTCAGTTGCAAAGTTCTAGCAGTCGATGTGTGTGTGTGTGTGTGAGGGAGGGAGTGTGCAGATTGAGATCAGGAAGCAGAGGACAGTAAAGGAGAAGAATGGTATGGAAATAACGCTGGGACTGCCCCAAGCCCAGCTAACAGTTACTGCTTATTTTTAGCGCCTGCCGCTTTTTTCCGTCTTTCCTCCTGCTTCTGAAAGTCCACTCGTCACTGCAGTCGTGCATCTGTGAATAAGCTTCTAATATTATAACACATGCTTAAAAACAGACTTGATTTCTTTAGTTTTGTTGATGGCTACCCATGAAGTTCTCTAGATGGTCCCTGATTGGTGACTGAAAGTAAATATGGAAAAGGTGTCTGTGTTGTTATGTTGCTATGGGAACAGAGCTGTGTACAATATAAATGACTTGTATGTAGCACTGTATGACCGTCCCGTGCCCCATCAGTGCCGTTACTGACCGTACAAGCGATCCATCTGTTCTGGTACTCCTTGGTTTGGATTCTACACGACTATAGAACTGTACTGGAGTGATGCACAATCGTTCTAAAGACATTCTCTTGGTTTGCGTTTTGATGATGATGATGATGATGATGTCTAACCCATCGATCTGGTGACTGTGAAGGCCATCGCCCATGTTGGATCACATCCTGCGCTGACGTTAACCCTAACCCGTTTTTCTGTTTCTCCTCATGCATCACACTGATATACGAGCATCTCGGTCACTGTCTGCGTTCTTGATTATTATTTCCCACAGACCTAAACGCAGTGAAACAGGATTAACCAATCAGAATCATGCATTTTCTGAGTTTAGGAACGTCCGTGTGATGGTCTGGGCTGTAAACGAGGTCAGGCTAATACAGGCCGAGACGTGCACATGTGGTTTTACAAGATAATACATCACTTCCATCTATTACTCACATCTTATTTGAAGTGTAATAAAGGTATTTTATTAATAGGGTGAGACTGATAGTAGATTGCGGCTTAACTGATTAAAATAACAAAGTCATATCGCCACTGCTCCGACATCCAGCAAAAACTCATAACACTTAACTGTATACTGGATTTTATTTGGTAGATTTCCTCATCCCAGTCTGAGATGAAGTCCTGGCTGCTCCGCCGGTTAGAGTCAGTGCAGTTCGGGAATCATTTATAGTAGTTACTGAATAATATGCTTTAAGATGAATAACTTATGAGTAATAAGCTCACTGCTCTTGTTTTTTGGCAGCGTGTGTAATATGTGACCGCAGTGTCTTTCGTGTCGTCCAGCTTACTGCCAAGCCGAGTCATATTTATACTCTTTCTATTGGAAAGAATTTACACACGGCAAATTGTCTGCACCCCAAAAATGTGTTTGATTCTCCTGCGACTATGAGTCACACGTTGCTTTTGGCTCGCGCTGCTGTAAACGATTTCTCTGGTGACAAGACGAGCATCGATGTCAGAACCCATACTGCATGGAAAGTCTTTCAGAAAGGAGGTGTATGTATTCTGTTCTGTTCTGTGTTTCAGTGGCCTTTTCTAGCTAAAGAATTCCTTTATCTTTCAACCTCCTGAGGTCACGGATCACTCCGGCGTCAGTACTGAGCAACACGGCCAGCGTCCGTCGAAAGTGCTGGGGTGACAGTTCAGTGCTGTTTTTGTTTGGAGTTGACGGACCGTGTAGAGTTATTCTGTAGAGTTGTTTGATATCTTTATCTCTTTTTTCCCCCACTACATTTCTCACTCACGTACGTTTCTAAGCCCTCAGAAGGATTTGTGATGTGTGTACTGTGAGGGTGTTGATTTAGTGAGGTTTAAGTGGGGGGAAAAAAATGATTCGGTCATATTAGCTAAGAAGAAGAAGATAGCAGACGCTTGCATGGGAAACATTTTAAAGGTTTTATATGAAGGCAAGATGGAAAGTAACAGAACCAGACGAAATAATCCCAGGTTGCCAGATTGGCTAAAACTGTCAGCCTGAATCTTAATAGCTGGATGTTTTCTTTTTCTTTTTTTTTTTTTGGTTGTATATAGAATTTAAGGGCTGAGATATTGGAGAATGCACACAGTTTGATGAGTTTATGAAAGCAAGACGTCGCCTATAATAAAACACGAGCAGTTTCTAAAAGCAGTAAAGCTAAAACCCCACACGGGTAAGAAGCGTATTCAGACCCACAAGTCAGCAATTTACTTCCAGTTTTAGTGTTGCGTCTAAGCAGTTTTTAAGAGGTTGCTCACATTTGTAGCTGTGCACAGATTTCCCACTAGTATTTCCTGCATCAGTGATATTTATTGTCTATTCCATGGCAACTGACTTGTTTTTGCTGAAATCCATTAAAGCCCCAGAGCTCAAGATGGGCTCGTTGTTTGTCTGGAAAGCCGCTGCTGTGAGAGAGACCGTGAAATAAACTCAAGTTTGAGTTCATGTTAGCTTCAGCGTCTGCGCCAAATCTGAAACCTGGCTAGAGATCGGGTGTAGAGGGGCTCGGTTATGGGAACGTGGAGCGTACATGTGCCATCATGTGAATTAAAACAGGTTTAGGGGCAGCGGTAGCTCAGTTGTTGAGACAGTGGACTCCTGATCGGAAGGTTGTGAGTTCTAATCCCAGCACTACTAAGCTGCCACTGTGGGGCCCTTGAGCAAAGCCCTTAACCCTCAACTGCTCAGGTGTATAAAAAGTGATGAAATGAAAGCTTCTCTGGATAAGGGCGTGAGCCGGTTCTCTCAGGGTTCGGGCGTGTGTCTCTGATCGTAACGGACCTTTGACAGGCCCGGGCTTGAGCATTGGGTTTTTCTCAGGCTGTGTGTGTGTGTGTGTGTGTGTGTGTGTGTGTGTGTGTGTGTGTGCAGGGTGTGTGATGAATGCAGCATCTGGTTACTCTCAGCTCGTGTTTGATCTGCTCTCATTGGCCAGACAGTGAGATGACCAGTGTGAGTTCGTGGGTGATGCGGCGTTGACAAAAAAAAAAAAAAAAATCATTATTACCATATAGAAAATTTAAAAGTGACTTGTGTCATTCATGTTTTATTTTTTAAATTCTGTTACTGATATGAAAATACATTGACCATCATCATCATTATTATTATTATTATTATTATTATTATTATTATTATTCTGAGGAAAAGCGTGACCAGTGTTGGACAAATGATGAGTGATGATGATGTTACAGGAAGTCAGCAGTCACTTTCTGCCTCTCCAGCAGTCCGTGAGAGAACCAGATGTCCCCGTGTTCACTGATCCGAGTTGAGTTGAACTCAAGCTGGTCTTGGACTGGGGTCAGAGGTCATACAGTCCCACTCACTATGATGACATGCTTCCATCTAGTTCACCATCTTTAATGTCCTTCTGTTAGAAACATCACGCAGGAAGCCCTCAGGAGCTGAGAAATTAAGAGAGGTTTATTCTCACAAGTGGTGGGCGATATTATATTATATATATGATATTATATATTATAGGCATAGGCATTTCTTCATGATACACGATCTATAGAGTTGCCTTTTAAAAACGTTTGAAATAATAATAGTAATAATACATTTGTTTATTATTAATAAACAGGTAAAATAAATGTATTTTTATGTCTAATTTTTTGTTTATATTTATTTTGGTATTTTATTTTATTTGTATATGGCATTTCTATTTATAAAAAAATGAACACTGAAGAAGAGAATTTCATTTTTTTTTAAATTTGACAATTTTTAAAGAGATTAATACAAAATTTGATCTTCACATCAACTGCTTCCATTCAGTTTGTAATCATTTAAATGTTAAAATTGTTTTAAAAAATGAATAAACAGATCTCACTCAAAAACCGTGTAGCAGCAAGCTGTAATTTATCACCATGTGGACATTATATCGTATCCTCCAGCCGTAATTCTGACATCATGACGTGATCTTTTATCACATTTCAGAGCTGTAAGTGAGTGAATTGAGTTTTATATCACTCGACATGTTATCGTGCACAAGCGTGGACTTTTCACACGTCACGTTTCAACAAAAAAACGTCTCCTTAAGTGTTCGATTACTCCTCTCATACTCTCATCTCATACTCTCATACTCTCCTCCTCTCATACTCTCCTCTCATACTCTCATACTCTCATACTCTCATCTCATACTCTCATACTCTCATCTCATACTCTCA
>JANDJT010000081.1:24367749-24384158 GCA_024331685.1 Stegophilus panzeri | reverse complement strand
CTCTCTTTCTTACTCTCTCTCTCTCTCACTCTCTCTCTCTCTCTCTCTTACTCTCTCTCTCTCTCTCTCTCTCTCTTACTCTCTCTCTTTCTTACTCTCTCTCTCTCTCTCTCTCTCTCTCTCTCTGTGAGGTAGGTATTGAGTTTTTGTTGAGCATGGTTGTGAGCGCTCTTCATTTTCAGTCGTTAATGAAGGAGAAGGACACGGCGATGAGATGTAGCTTGATGTTTTTGTACTTTATGGCTGTTATGGCAAGCAGTAAACAGCCGAAAGGTTACTTTAGTGCTTGCTGCACTCATTAGAAAAGCAGCTGGTGCATTAGAATCACTAATTGGTGAATTTTGACAGAGTAAAGTGATGTTTTTTTGTTTTTCACTGTCCAGGAGAAACACACTGAGTGCTGTTGCCTAGAGACAGCATTCAGATCAGTTCAGTGAACTTGAATGGGTTACTCAGGTGAAAATAAGCCAAATTATTTTAATGCATACCTGTTTACATCATCCAAGTTAGTGACATCAGTGATAAGGGTGGGGTTTGTCAGGCGGTGTTTTGAGGTTTTGTTACTGGAACAGAAATTGCGGCATCCGACACATCCATCTAATTCTCTCAATTTCCTGTGAGCAATTTATTTATTTTTTTACTTCAGTCCTCATGTTCATTTTACTTCTTGGAAAACCATCTGAAATTTCTGTCCCTCCCTCGTCATATACAGCGTTATTAATCCGCGTCGAGACGCCGCACCTTTCTGTCTTTTCCCTGATTCTTTCTTCATCTCGGCGAGCTGTACAAACCTTAACACTTCAGGTCTCAGGTTTAAAAAAAGACACAGAGCCTTAAGATTATGAAAACTATGGGAATAAGTCCTCAGTTTCTAATTACATACATTTTGACCTAGTGCAGTTTACTAATTTCAGCTAAAATAATCAAACGCAAATAAAGAAGTGAATAATTCCGTGTACTGATTAATTATAATTATAAAGCTTTTAATGCAATGTTTTCCATTACATATACATTAATTAACCCTTGGGGCTGTGTTGGCCAAACATTAAAGTTGTTTACCATGTAAGTGTCTGGCATTTTTTTGTTTTGTTTTAAGCACAAAATAGCTGATTTATTTATTAAAAAAAAGGTAAACATATAATATTAACAAACTAGACCCGAAAACACACGATATGGAAAATTGACTATGATTACGACGGTGATGTTTCCCCCCGCTTGTTGATGAGATGATGAAATTTAACCTGTGATGGTGAGCAACACAACAGCTCAAGGATGGAGATGACGGTTAATCCTTAAAGGTTAGGTATAATCTCAAAAAGATATAAATTAGATTAATATAACGCAATCGGTTGAATTACTGAAGTGTCCGATGAGAGCAGAGTGAGAGCCTGTTGCTGAGTAAAGTGTGAGAGTGTGAATATGAGCGATATAAACACGAACAATCGGTTAACATCACAGGTGTATACAAGGTGAAGGTTATATGAGTAAACAGTGATGAATAACTACCGTATCAGGTGGAATAAAACACACAATATGCACCTCTAGTGGTGATATTTCTGTAAAAGTTCCAATAACCACTGAAATGAAGTTTATGAAGCTTTGCATTATGTGGTAATGTGATTGCCATGGCAACCTCATTATCAGTTCGCATAAAGATCTGTAGTAAAACGGAGCAGGATGAAACAAAGACTGTCGCATCCTTGGAGTGGACCTTCACTATCACTGTGTGAAAAAGCAATCACTGGACTTCTTCAAACCTGGTGTGAACTTCTTCTGGGATAAAAATAAAATACACAGTGTGTGCATATCTGCAACCTTCTCTTCACTGATAATACGCTATATGGCCAGAGGTATGTGGACACCTGACCATCACACCTGTATGACCTTATTGGACTTCCCATTCCAAATCCGGTGGACTTATTCACCCTGTGTTTGCTGTTATAATGAGCTCCACTCTTCTGGGAAGGCTTTCCACTAGATTCTGTGGCATGGCCGTGGGGATTTCTGTTCATTCAGCTACAAGAGCGTTAGTGAGGTCAGGCACTGATGTTGGAAACATACAATTATCTAACATGTCTTTACATCCTGTCGTATTAACATTCTCATGCGTTAGATCTAAAGGGACCCAAACCCTGAAAAACAGCCCCAGACCGTTATACTTCCTCCAGCACATTTTACTGTCGGCGCTCTGCGTTCCGGTAGGTAGGGTTCTCCTGGCATTCGACGATCCCAGATTCATCCATCAGACTGCCGGGTCGTGAAGCGTGATTCATCACTCCAGAGAACACATTTCCACTGCTCCAGAGTCCAGGATTTGCACCGCTCCAGCTCACACGTGGCATTGTGCATAGTGATCTGAGTCTTGTATGCAGCTGCTCGGCTGTAAAACCCGTTTCCTGAAGCTCCTGACGAACCGTTCTTGTGCTGATGTTGTTTCCAGTTGCAGTTTGGAGCTCTGTAGTGAGCAGTGCAACAGAGGATAAGAGTTTTACACGCTTCGGCTCTCGGCAAGCTGCTCTGAGAGTTTGTATGGTCTACTGCTTTGTGGCTGAGCTGTTAGCACTTACAGTTGACCAGGGCAGAAATTTCACAGAATGATTTGGGGTAAAGGGGGCATCCTGTGACGGTACCATGTTTAAAGTCAGTACGACCCATTCTACTGCCAGTGTCTATCTATGGAGATTGCATGGCTATGTACTGGATTTGATTCACCTGTTAGCACTGGGTGTGGCTGAAACACCTGATCTCAATCGTTAGGTGTGTTCACAAACTTCTGGCCATATAGTATACATCATGTTATGTAATTTAGATACAGGAGAACTTATATGACTTATTTGAGTATATCTATGTATCTATATTCAGTTTATTTATTTTTCTTTTATGGCAAATATACTATGTATGAGCAATAAAGTCTTCACAAACTCTCCTTTTTTTTAATTTTTTTTTTTAATTGTAGTCAAATTCCAAGAACTCGAGGTAGCAGTATATCAACAAGGTAAGAATGCATTGTGTCGTGTTTCATTAGACGAACTGTGGCTACAGTGTTCAGTGTGTCTGATTGGACTTCTGTTAACAGGAGAACACTGAGCAGTGCTTCAGTACTAGCTTTTCGTTTTTATAAACCGAAAATAGAAAATTGAATGTCAGAGACTTCAGCTCAGGTCAGACTTGATGCGTGTCTCATTTCAAACTGGAGTGGATTCAGACCTGGTGACTGGGGAGGTCACTGAAGTACTCTGAACTCACGGGCTCTTTGAGATGACTTGTATTTTTGTGTTTTGATGCAGTATTGTGTTGGCAGTAGCCGTTATAAAATTATAAAGTGTGCCCATAAAGGCATGTAATCATACTCAGATAGCCTCAGATTCCTGTTCTTGGCTGAAAGGAGTAGAACCTGTTGTGTCCTTCTGCTGTTGTGGTTCCTGCACAATGCTTTTCTGCTCATTCAGATAAATAAATAGTGCTTATCTGAGTTAGCGTAGTCTTCCTGTCTCTGTCTCATTCTCCTCTCTCAACAACATGACATTTCAGCCCACTGAACTGGATGTTTTTAGCTTTTTGCACCATTCTCTGTAAACTTTAAAGACTGCTGTGTGTGAAAATCCCAGGAGATCAGCAGTTTCTGAAATACTCAAACCAACATCTATGCCATGGTCAAAGTCACTGAGATCTTTTCCCAGTTCCGATGTTTGATGTGAACATTAACTGAAGCTCTAGACCTGGATCTGCACGGGTTTATGCATTAAGCTGCTGTTACATAATTGGCTGATTGTATAATTGCATGAGTGAGCAGGTGAGCAGGTGTTCCTAAGTTCCTAAGTGGCTGGTGAGTGGATAAATGCTCCACTTGAGTAGTTGGCAGCTTTTCTGCTTGTGCATGCGCTGTATATCAGTTGTGTGTGTGTGTGTGTGTGTGTGTGTATATATATATATATATGTATATGTATATGTATATATATATGTATATGTGTGTGTGTGTGTGTGTGTGCATGTATGTATGTATGTGTGTGTGTGTGTGTGTGTGCATGTATGTATGTATGTGTGTGTGTGTGTGTGTGCATGTATGTATGTATGTGTGTGTATGTATATATATATCCACAAAACAAAGCCTGGCTTCTATTGACATGTAAGTTCATGTACCACTCACTCAGAGGTGTGTGTGTGTGTGTGTGTGTGTGTGTGTGTGAATCACAGCCCAGCTTCACCCAGTTCCACCTCACCACGCTCTCCTTCCTGGCCGATGTTCTCTGCTCCCTCCAGTCCTCAGTCAGCCTCCTGCACTTCCAGCGAATCTTCCCCACTCAGGTGCGGCCTTGAGTTTTTTCTGCAGTGTTTCGTGGTCGATTAACCCCTCTCACACTTCCAGCTCCTTTTCTTCATGGAGGTTTATAAGATTCTCATGACTCAAGACTCGAGTTATTTCGGAAATGGACATCGTGGTTACTGAGAAGCACAAACAGTGTGCTAGGAAGTCATCTGAATCTTTTTTCCCTTCTCTGCCACAGTCCCCCTCCGCGAAAGGCTCGTGCGTTGTACGCCTGCAAAGCCGAGCATGACTCTGAGCTCTCCTTCATCGCAGGGATGATATTTGAGAACGGTGAGTTCCCACAAGAGACTCTCAGTCCACATTATTACAAACCCCAGCTCATTACAGTTTATGTGCTTACAGCTTATTGATCTAATAAACACCTCGCCCTTCATTCACCCTGTCAGTATAGCAAATACGTGCTTCCTCTCTGTGGGTGATTATATACAGGGCTGTTCGTGAGCATGTTTTATTCACTATAGAGTCACCCTGGACGCCGGGGTAGAGTCCGGGGAAACTGTCGTCATATACGTCGTGTGTTAATGCTAGCTTTAACAGGATGTGACTTACAGGTCAGCAGAATGAAAGTTCAAATGTAAGTTAGGATGTGAAGTCGATCCTAAACCATACACTAAGAGGAGTTTGAAACTAGTGCAGCGTAAGCTACGTTATAGTTAATAGTGTGTGAAGTGATCGTAGATCTGAACTTCGTCGCAGAGTGACGTATTTTGTCATCGCCGGCCAATCGGAAACCCGATCTACATTACACTACATTCACGATCGAGATTGTGCTTTACAGTGAAGTGGCGACTCAGTTGATCATCTCTTCTGTTTGTATTGTACACTCGTAATGCGCAAATTATTAACAAACCACAGCACCGAAAAAGAACTAACTAAAAGTACCTAACCCTTTAAACTTATCCGTGTAGTTATTGATCTGAATACACTTACAATACGATTGCATAATATTATTATTAATTGCAAACAAAAAAACAATCATATTCTGTGGGTTATACTGTCTTGCAAATATCTTTAGTTTTATAATATCTATATTCTAATATCTAGTTTTATTTATGGTGAATGTTGCATGTACAGGTTTAAAGCTTTAAGTTATAACTTAAGGCTATATTAAAACTTAGTAGTTTGTTTTTTAGTAGTTTCTAAACTTGAACGTACCGTCAGTGTATATTTAGTCTGGACACGAAGCACACGCCAGTGTAGATAAGCTGATGATAAAACATGTAAACATGAAGGATCTTATTTAAATGTGTTTTAGATAAGCGATTAAAACTGTGTGACTAAATGAACAAGTACAATCATCAACACGAAGGATCCTGATGAGATTTAAAAGAGAGCTGATATTTAAAATGAGATACGCTGTGTTTATGGTCGTCTTTAACCTCTTTTAGTTCATCCGTCGAGGGAACCCGGCTGGTTAGAGGGCACGTTGGACGGGCGAACGGGGTTAATTCCTGAGAACTACGTGGAATTCATGTAGCTGTGGACCAGAACGTGATGAGTTCCTGCAGCTGACGTGAGGAGAATCCCAAATCCAGAGAGCAGATGGCTTATTGTGTGTGTGTGTGTGTGTGTGTGTGTGGGCTGAGAATATCTTGGCTGTCAAAAAGCACTGCCGCTACTAAAAAAAGAAGAGAAAAAACATTTCAGGACCATTTTACTGTTTCTCCAGCAGAAATCATGGAGCTGTGTTCCTCCGTCAGCTTTGTTTATGGGAAACGATGGAGAATTCTTACTGCTTCTTCGCAGTCTGGGGCGTTGGGAACGTCCGTCTTCCATCTTCAGATATTCCTCTGTGATATGTTTAGAACTACTGAGAGAAACTGGTTAATCTTGGAAAGAAAAACAAATGATTGAGGTTTTCTCTACTTGCACTCTTTTGTATTTAAGGGAACAATTTAATGAAATGCTCGAGCTGTCTTCCTCTTCCTCTTCCTCTCACTTTTCTCAGCAGGTATGTTAAAGAATAAAATGTAAAATAATGTGAATTCAGCGCTAGTCAGATATAAAGCCACTCTTATTTATGATGCCGTCTCTCAGCTGAGATGCGTGTTCTCCTGGCGTGGATTAACATTGTAAATACTGGACAGTTGATAAGGTATAATGTTTTATGTAAATAATTCTATTTTGTACCCTAGCTTACTAACTTAATTTTGGTACCACTATTGTTCTTTTTACTTAAAAAAAAAAAAAAAAATCTAATTTAATTTTGGGAGTCTTAATATTCTTAAAATGTTAAAACAGACCAGTAATTGAGATCATGATGTTCAGGTTTTCCTTATTAAAAATCAATACTGAGAGACGACTGCATTATTTTTTTTTTCTTTTAACCATGTTTCTTGTAGAAATCAAATCAAATCCAAATTCATTTTACCAAGAAGTTTTAAAAAAAAAAAACGTACGGAGAAGAACGTCTGATATTCTCCTGTAGTAATGAAGAGCAAGTTATTGTGAGGGAAAAAAATAGATTTCGATTCAGTCTGCTGTTGATTATGATGCCATTTCCATCCATATGTCTCTTTTCTGTCATTAATAATATAAAACACTGAACTACCGTGAAGGTGATTGGACTGAACCTGCAGGATGCACATGTGTATGATGCATGATTCAGGTTCAAATCTAAAAAAATTTAAATAAAAAAAAGTCACACTTTTGATTCACCGTATCTCAAAATTCTGATTTACGTCAACTCAGTTTCACAATACTGAAAATCACAAACAGAAAGTGTGTACGCTGATCAGGAACAGCAGGTGTTGAGTTCCAAATGCTCATGTGAGTGCACCTAATGGTACATCGTTTGAAAAGCACGACTGTTATCTATTAAATTAGTGCGCTAGTTACGTACCTACAAACGCTAGCTAATTATTAACCCTATCCCAAATAAAAAATCTGAGCTGCTACGTGAATATTTTCCGTCAGAATTTGAGATAAAACGATAGAATTTTGAGTCAGAATTCGTGAGATAATACGTCTGAAATCTGAGAAGTCAGATTTTGGCGTACTGCTGCCGTCAGAAATGAAGATAGAAATACGTTAGGATCACGGTACGCAATATCTCACGTGTCTCAGTCATTAAACCCTAACATCATCTTCATCACAGATTCACGTGGAGGAGCGGATTTACAGAAATCATGAAATTTATCCCAACGTCATCACTCAAACACGCAGTACTTCACTCCTTCGGTCTACTGGATAAACGTCCATGTTTTCTGATCAATCATTCATACAGATGTGACAACATCTATCAGAAAAACAAACAAACAAACAAACAACAAACATTCTGCTTCCTTACTCGACACGATCGTGTTCAACATTTAATCAAATGTGTAAAGACGGACATTGATTGGCTACTGAGGTGTAATACAAAACTATTTTAAACAGACATTATTCTTTACTTGGGACTAAAATACAAACAAAACTTGAATATATTTATTTTGATATAAGCCATATATATATATACCAGTGAAATATCTTTGCCTTTAACTTTCATGAGAATGTCTGCATTAATGTTTTACAGAAAGGACTTTCTCAGACCAATATTAGGGTAGTGCAAATCCTCAGGCTCTGGTCCGTCACGTTCACGCGCAGTCTTTTCTTTTTCCCCTTTTTTTCAAGTGACTGGTTCATTTTCACATCAATATGCATGAGACCAAAGCCAGGAAAGGAAATAAAACAAGAAGTAAAACAACACATTCGAAACATGAAACCAAGTGCTACTGAAAAATATAAGTGCTTTAAACACTTTCATCGTCATCATCATCATCATCATCATCATGTCATTACTCTAGCGTGCTTTAGCCGCTATAAAATCTACATTCCCAATCTGTTGTCTTTAAAACACAGTGATCGTTCGGAAGTCTTTTCCATTCATTTAGAGGATTACTTACAAGGCAAACATAACACTTTGTTTTACATAAAAGTGCAAATACATTTTTAAAAAACAAAATACAATCATGACAAAAGCATCTAATGCAATAAAATGACAGGAAATGCATTCAGATACGAGGCACATGGGATGTTCTACAACTGCTGTAGGATAAGAATTCGTGAGCGCTGTCATGAATCATTTATTGGGGGTTTGGGAAGATAAAGTGAGAAAACAATCCCAATTTGTCTTTGTAAAACCATCTGACCCAAAAATAAATTAAAAAAAGTTCAGTGTACTAACGATCTGTTTCAGGTATCTGCAGATCAGTGAAAAATCATTTTGTGCTTCAATGCCATTAAAACTCCGATCTACTGTGTAAATGTTTTCGCTTTTATGTGCATTATAAATACAATGTGATGATTTAATGTTATTTTCATAAACGTGTCCAGGTTTGTATAATTCCTGCCTGTATCAGTGATGTCAGTACTGACAGAACGCCTGTTGTCCAATCAAATTACTTATTTAGTATTAAGCAAAAAATATGTCAAATACAGCTACTTAACAAGCATTAGTGAGATATAATATTCACCAACAAGCTTTAAATGGACTAAGAGCTTGATATAGAGACGGGAAACACGTGCACAGAGAACCAAGCTAAAGCTAAAGCTAAAGCACTAGGTTTTTCATTTACAAACAGCGCTTTAAGACATTTTTAAAAGGCATTTTGAGTCACTTGTCACACTGTCAAAACTAAACAAAAGCTAAACGTTAAAGTACATTAACATGGCATGAAAAGGCATGAAACAGAATTCGCTGATATCTGCAGATACCCGAAATTTCCAGGGTGACGGGTGAGGGACAGATGGGCGTGTGTACGTGGGAACGTCGTGTGAAAGTAAGGACAATAATGGTTGTCGATAGTGCAGTCTTACAGAAAAGTAACAGATAAGAGTTTATTACAGACTGGTCCGAACCGAAATGACTGCGGTTAAATAAAGACTTTGCTGTTCTGGTCACAGTAAGGAATAAAAGTACTCTAAAACACCGTAAATAAATGTGCACGCTAAAATGACGATGCTGGCTTGGGGACTTCAGGTACTCGTATAAAGCTTTGCTGGTGCAGTTTGATAAAAATACAACAAATCGCTATCACATTAAAAACCCTTGAGCAGACAGAAGGACAAGTAGACTCGGGCCTGAGCGTATAGGAGACGGTGTGCAGGTTTTGGCACCGCGAGAGCACGCAAAGGAAATAAAACAAAAAGGGTTACAGACTTTAAAACAATTCTCCAATTAAACAAATTCTACAGAAGGACTGAAACAAACAGGAAAAATGGACGTGCAGAAAAAAAGACACTAGCAGTCACAGTAAAGCTGTCTGCAAACCTGCACACACACACACACACACACACACACACACACACACACACACACACACACGTCCTATACCAACAGTAAACCAGGTTAAAGATAAAGTACTGCTGATATGATGAACATGTTCCTCCCAGATAAAGACACGTACTGTACTTTCTGGTTTGTGACCAAACTTCCACCAACAATGTTCTCAGCTTCAACAATGATCTGATTCGATGTTTTAAGGAGATAAAAGCATTTGTAAAGGTTCATTTTGTTCAACAATTAAATTTAAAATAGTATATTTTTTCAGGAGAGGCACGGTGGTGCAGCGGGGAACGGCACGGACTCACAGCTCCAGAGATCCCGGTTCGATCCATTAATCCGTTTCAGTTTGAAACTAGTCGATCTGCTGCTGCGCTAATCTGACCGAACAATCACAACAAGCGAACTGCTTTTCACTGTACTACTACAAGTTCAAGGAAAATAAAGTTCTAGATCATTTCATCATTTTTTTATGAAGTACTTTGAGTTTACTCGGTTTACGTCGTCCAGCAGAGAATGACCCCTGCTGTTTCGTCGCACACAGAGAGCTGCGTCTCGACATACGGGAACGTACACTTCAGTTCCAACTCTGAATACGTGAATACGGTTAATGAGGTAATCCGATGCCTGCGCAAGAGCACGAACAACGTGTAGCCAGTGACAAAAGACCTCAAAGAGCAGTGAAAAGCATTGTATAATATTTTCAAGCGCAGCACAGGAGTTGAAAAGAGCTTTTATTTTTCCATGGCGTGGCTTCAGGGATTACGTCCTGACTTTCAGCACTCCTGAGGATTACTGAGCTGCTAACCTTACAAAACCAAACAGTGTGGTTCTAAAGGAGAGCGGAAAACACTATCACGTTTAAGGTGTGAGACACAAACACAAAAAGCATGTGAGCCATGTACATGAACAAATATTTTTTTAAAGGCAGATTTTCCTGTTTCTGATGTTCCTTTGTAAACAATCGCATCAGTGTACAAGCAAAATGTCTTCTCATCTAAAACGAGCCAGATCCCGAAGGAATGCTTCTGCAAAAATGATTATAATGGCGATTTATGAGAATAAAGGGTTGAAGGAGGCTCATATATGTACTGTGTGTGTGTGTGTGTGTGTGTGTGTGTCTGTATATATCTCCAGTCCTCATCTGTGCCATGGACGCTCTTTAACGTTCTTCCTTTCATGCTCCCTCTCAAGCAACGTTTACACACACTCACTTAAAAATAAAAAACCCATGCAGTCTCACTCAGTTAAGCCGTGATAGCTGAAGGTCACCTCAGGGCTGTTAGGCTACCGGTGGAGTTAAGGCATTGTCATCATCTAAGGCAGTCATTTTTGATGAAAGAGAAGTGGCTTGATGCTCCTGTCTTTGAATTTCGGAAGCTGGTTGGTGATGATTTCAGCCAGCATCTCAGGAAACTCTACACTCAGGGACTTGTTCACAAACATGTAGAAGCAGAAGGTAAGAAGTCCCTCCACCATCTGCAAACACAAACAGCCATTCAGTAGTTAGCAAGCGTTAAGTCATGAGACTGCACTAGCACTGAATACAAGCCTGAGTGTCTAATAATGTGAGGGGTTCATCACAGAAACACCACATTAGAGTTTGTCAATGGTTTCTATTCGCAATACAAAAATAAGTTAATGATAAAATGTTGAAATATTAAAATACTTGTTCTGTACTTGACATTACCATCATGTTAATATGTGCGCTTATGGCCGTAACTAGCTACAAGGACACCGAGGTCTGCATCATGGTAGTTTGTTTGTTTGTTTGTTCTACTGTACGTCTTTTTCCTAGAATAAAAGGTGGTTCAACTAAAAACAGTGCATTTTTGCAAAATATATAAAAAAATATATATAAATAGAGCATAATATACAAAATAATCAGTTCAGTTAAGGGTAACAATTCTGAAAATATGCAAAGGAATAATAAAGAAATTTCTCTGTAAGTAATAGTGATCGTATTGATGTTTTTTAGAGGCTGAAATCAGCAGGTAACTGAAGCTGTTTTGTAAACCTGAATATTTAACTCGATAAAACGGAACTGGATTTAGCGTTTATAGAAGAATACATGAATAACATAACGTAGATGAAAAATGGGCAGTATCGTAATTCTGTTTCAGCTGGTCCTGCTGCATTTCTTTCATGATCTCACCTCCTGCATGGAGTCCAAAAGCTTAGTGAGCTGATAGAACCTCTGCCAGTTCTGGCTGGAGTTCTCGTCCCGTTTGACGATGGCTTTGCCCAGTTCTTTAATGTAGCACAAGCGGATTTCATCAAACACAGCCTGGCTCTTCAGCCCATCCTTTGGTACTGCAGTGACCAAATCAGAGATACAGAACACAATGATGTCACATTACATCACATCCAAACATATCCTTCCTTCATCTATAAGGCCCCGTGAGTCTTCTGCGTAATCAGAGGAGAGAGAACAATCACTGAACTCTTAGATTGGATATGATCTGATTACATACGAGACACCAGATGAACTCATTCTGACCGTTGAATCGTGTGTGTTTATCAGACGTGTATCAGTAATTATGAAAACATCAAGCACTCCTCAGTGAGCACATATAAAAGAATCTAGACTCGACGAAGTCCGCATTAAATTCGCGGCACAGACGTCGGCGAGGAACGCAGGAGAGCGCCTTTTCTTTCTGTCAAAGCAGACATGATTTTGGGAAACAAAACAAAAAAAAGCATTTTTCTTCAACGGACAAGCGATTTTCACTTCTTCGAGAAGTAATCACACACCTGAGCACATCCTTTTTACTTTATAGAGCAATTTACAGAGAATTTTCAAAGGCATCAAATGAACTCTTTTAATGCGTGTTAGAGTAAACCATTTCACAACAACTGCTATCTCTCGCTCGCAGACTGCAGCAAACGACTTCTTCTTCTTTAGAAAGCTTTTTTCAAATTCGGAACTAACTAAAAAACTGAAGTTTCAGTCTAAAGTTCCTCATACACACAATTCTGTTTCTACTTTCACTTAAAACAACAAATACTTTATAATAAATGTAAATAAAAGAACAAACACAAGACGCTTGTTACCACTGTAATGCACAACCTATAGGAAAGCAGGTGACAGTCCCTACCTGATGTTGAATATATACAGGTGTGTAATGTTCACAAAGTGGAACACGCCGATGGATTTTATTTCACATTAACGAACTCCAGACGTTGTCCGTGTATACCGTGACAGAAAGCGAGAGCGCGGTCCGAGTCCAGCCGAGATCAGGTGAGATGGTGGAAGGAGCGGGGCTTCCAGGTGGCGTCAGTTAATATCAGAGAGTTCAAAACACTCACGCAACTGTCAATCATCCCAGATTCACGTGTCGATTGGCTCATCTCACGTTTTATCAGGGAGAAAAGACTGATCTTCTGGAGGATTTTTGAGTGAGAACTCACTCCTAAGGCGAAATACGTAAACGTCATCATTGTATAGCAAAACGCCGGGTCGCTTACCTGTGCTGTATTCACTTGCTTTTAAATGCTTTTCATTTTCAAGTGTAAACTGAGAACTCTCTCTGGTACTGCATCACTCGCAATAGTAAATAATAAGTGAATTATTATAAAAGTGACCAAACAAGTGGAGATTTGTAACTGAAATGCAGCTAATAAGTGTCATTTTTCATCGCTCAGAGATTCGTGCACCTCTTTTACGCTTCAGACAGTAACAGCACCACAGCAGGTCAGAAACAAAGAACAGGAGACACACTACCATGCAGTTGAATGCAGACACAAAAGGTGCTGCAAATTCTACCTCAAAGCTAAAATAAGGAAGACACACACAGGTCTAAGCGCAGTGAGAGGGGTGTAAGCGCAGTGAGAGGGGTGTAAGTGCAGTGAGAGGAGTGTAAGTGCAGTGAGAGGGGTGTAAGTGCAGTGAGAGGGGTGTAAGTGCAGTGAGAGGGGTGTAAGCGCAATGTGATTTCGAAAGCAGAGTTGAAGAGAAGCAGAAGGACGACTGCACCAACCTGTACTGAGCAACAGCAGCACTTTCATACAGAGATACTCGTCATAGGAGACCTGGAGACGCACCAACTCGTTCGTGATCTTCAGCATCTGCTCACACTGTTCACTCATGTAGGGCAGCTTCATCCTTTCCCTGCAACACACACACACACACACACACACACACACACACAACACTTAGATATTTTTTAATTAGATACACGCATAATAATCTTGTGGAACTGCTGCTCATGCTGCGTCACAGGGCAACGTAACATCCTCAGAGGAAATCGCTATCTGCCCTCTTCTACATACATGAGTTCAGAGAAGCCCACGATAGGCCAGAGTCTTTTGACTGACAGGAGTGTGTCCATCCCACCCAGAGTCTCAAGGACACAGACGCTCTCTGAACAACAGGGCGAACACTTTAGTGTTGTATGACGCTTTTATTCAGACTAAAAGTCTTACTCATTGATGACAAGGTCAGGGGCGAAACAGAGCATGCCTCCGTTGCACTGCTGGTAAGATCTCCAACCGAGGCTGAAGGACATGAGGAAGAGCCAGGAGCACTGCAGCAGGGTCATCTGATCATCCAGGTGCAGATTCCGGAAACCTGGAACAGGAAAGCAATGAAGAAATACACACACCTGGATCCAGCTTCCCAAAATCACAGGTAAAGATTATCTTCAACATCTTAGATCTTAGGTGGAGTAATGCTAACTCATCCCTCCACCACGCTATAGAGATCTTTGACCTGCATTTTCTGGGAAGACTATTACTACTATATTTAATACAATGACTGCACTGTATAAATAAACTATACACACAGTTTAGTGCGTGTTGAGCACTCACACCTCACCGGAACACAAGCTGTGTTATTGTCTTCTTAACGTCAAGAAAGAGAAAAGAGAGGAAACGACTGTTTATAGCTACTATACTGTCAGTGGGGACAGGAATTCAATTCAAGTCAATTCAGTGTTATATGTATAGAGCTTTTAACAATGTACATTGTCCCAAAGCAGCTTTACAGAAATATATCAATTCAGGATATAGATTTTAAATGTATGAATTTATCCCTAATGAGCAGCGAGAGGCGACGGTGGTATAAGAGGAATAACACACTTCAGGCCACGCTGTTATAGAATAATAGTCATGTTTTCTGTGTGTTATTCTGTAAAAATGCAGTGGCCTTCACTGTAGGTCACCAACATGTTTATGTTTGTGAAGAATATAAGATTGCAGCCAGTTATTTATTTATTTGGTGCCCCAGAACTTCAATATATCACGGTGAATAGATCTGCATTTGAAATCAATTCACAGAAAAATTCCTGCTGTAAACAAATATCAGAACAGTTTTGCAAGGACGTGAATAATTGCGATACTCGTTCTGTGTATTTAGCACTAAAATGATGAAACTGCAACAGATTTATTTTTATATGATAAGAAATTGGCAGGTAAAGAGTAAGTGCAGTGAGTCATTCTGGATAAAATGTTTTTCTCACACAACAATTTATTCAGCCCCCAGGATCTGAGCAGGGAAGTTGTTTACAGCACGCCATAAGTGCTTCCTATTTATTTATTTATTTATTTATTTATTTATGTGTTTCTGAGACATCTGCATGAGGAAGTCTTCAGAATGTTCAGCATCATGTAATGAGTATATGATAATGGCCAAAGCCCAATAAATGAACATACAATATAATAATTCACAAAATAATCTGTTTGTGTTGGAATCATGTTTTACTCCTTTCCACTGAAATGTGGTGTTAAAAAATGCTGTAAGGTTCTGCGGAGCCGTGTTTGCTCTTGTGTGGGTCTCGTCCAAGAACAGCTGGAGAACGGGACTTAGTAAATACTTACAGTGATTAACACACCTGCCTTTCTCATGCCATCGCTAGCGGGCGAACTTCACTGATCTCGGACGTGCTTTATACGGTCTGCATTCGTAATGGTTAAAGAGGGATATTAACCTGTAGCTACTGACACCACTGCTGGCTTTTGTGTACACGAAGGAAACAAATCGGATGTGAATGTCGATGGAATTATTATTATTATTATTATAGAATTATTATTAGAATCTAGTCTAATACATACACACAGAAGAATTAATATAAGACGCTGGTTACCACCATGGAAAAACACAAATTCTCACTGGCACCAGTGTGGTTCTACGGTAAACTGCCGAGTCTCCATCATCAGGTCACACTGTTCCGGACTTTATGACCTGCAGTGGTTTATTTCTCCCTGTTCTTCACTCGTAATGTTTACTCTCGAAATTGAAGGACATTTAGAAACAGAAAAGGAATGATTAGTGTAACTATGGAGATCCTATGGAGCAAAAAACATGGATTTGGTTCACAGTGCTCAGACTTGGTGCTGTAATTATCCTCAGCATTTGTGTGTATTATGTAAGAAGTGTTAAACTGCATGTATGTGGAAGTGGAACTCAGTTCACTTATCACTTATCATTTAGATAAGTAAGGAATAACACACTTTGGGCCGTGCTGTAACATGAAAATATTCCACTTTGTGTTTGAACAGTTACACAACAGCTTCACAACATGCCGTATCACACCACCCCGGCGTGGATTATTTACATATAACAGCACAGCCTGAAGTGTGTTTATTCCTCTAATACCACAGCAATGTTTATTTACCTACGAAGGAGACATCATACTTTATCATCCGCTTCTACATTTAATGTTGTGGAACGTCCACGAGACGAGTTAGTTCCTGTTCTCACTTACATTATAGCAGCTATAAACAGTCATTCCCTCACCAGCCCCCACTCTCTCTCTCTCTCTCTCTCTCTCTCTCTCTCTCTCTTACTCTCTCTCTCTCTCTCTCTCTCTCTCTCTTACT